>JAJHZJ010000074.1:1275455-1441985 GCA_023548195.1 Bettongia penicillata ogilbyi
TTTATGTCTAAATCATTTACTCATTTTTACCCTTGATACACCATGTAATATGTTGGTCTTTTCCCAGTTTCTGTCAAACTACTTAAAAGTTTTCCCAGTAATTTTTGCCAAATAGTGAGTTTTTGTCCCCAAGTTTGGATATTTTTGTTTATCAAACACTAGATTCCTATCTCAGTTACTATATTGTAGTGTGCCGAATTTATTGCACTATTCCACTACTCCAAATTTTAAACAGCACCAGATTTTTTTTATTGATTATATTTTGCTGCTTGCTCACAACTGCTATTCATCTTTCTTTCTCCTTTATATAATGTTCACTATTACTCTTCAGCAGCCGTAATTCTTAGATCTTTCTACCATATTGTAATGCTGATAAAATATTTCTATTAAAAAGAGGTCCTTTTTTGGGATGCTTAAGGTTAGTAAAAATGTTTTCTAATTACCTGAAAGCCATTGAGCCTGCTTTCTTATTGCCTTTTCAACTCTGTATCCAGTTTATTATCTATTTGCATAATTTGTCCTAGATACATACTGTTGGAAAAGACCTATAGGGTGTCTATCAAATGCATGTTGAAATTGGGACACAGCTTTCTTCATCTATTTGGTTTTTCTTGGGTGAAGAAACAGGCCTACCTCCTTTGATGATAATATATTTCATATAAGGAGGCTTTCCAATGCTGTAGGGCTTGATTCATTCAACTTAATGTTAACTGAAAACAACTTGGAGGACCTTACCTTCCAAAGAATATTTTTTTTCCAACCTGGAATCTGCTCTGGATCTTTTCCAGATAATTTTGATGAGCACATGTGTTTCTCCTTGTTTTCTTGCCTTATCTGATAAGTATAATCAGAATATTATTGAACGTGACTGTTGCTGTTGTTGCATCATTCAAGAATTGCTGAATAATTTTGCATAGAAATGATAGATAATCTTGTTATGAGTTATAATAATGAGGAAACACAACAGTTTCTTATATTATCTACATCTTTCCATCAATTATGAGATAGTAAAAACTGAGTCCATTGTTGAGTAACCATTTTAAAGGTTATTTGTATCTACTTATCTTATTCATTGAAATACCAAAGAGAAGGCATTCATTAATATGAGCAGATGGAATATTAGTCATAAATCTGTGGCTATTGATCTTCTTGCAGACTTTGTTTTGTATTAATAAGATCCAAGACGTTTTTCCTTCACCTTTCCTATTTCCCTTCTTTCAGAAACCCTGTATATTTGTGCTTCCCCTCCTTCATAATTATATAACCTCTTCTATGGATTCCCTTTATATATACTTGATCAATCATACTATTCGTTTCTGTCTTTGTTTTTTATAGTACTATTTCTACATTTCTACTTCCTCTCTACAGACCTCAGAAATTGTGATGTTATGTTCTGAGAATGGTAGCTTCCCTATCCTTGAAGAAAAAAAAGATAATGTTTTGTTGAAATGATTTTTGCAGATCTTTTCCATTTTTCCTCTCTTTATTGTTTCTCTTTCTGTTTTCATTTTTAGTGCCCTGGGAATGAGGTTACTTAGTTGTTTATCTGACCAAGCTTTCTTTAAACTTGATTTACCCTCCACTGCTTCTATCACTTTTAAGGCATAATCCTGATCTTACCTGGCCTTACTTCATAAGATTTTACAGGAAACTTTATATTCTAAGCTAGTGTTGCTTTAGGCAGCCTAATACTTAGTGTCACTAGGGAAAAAATAAACATTTGGGTTAAGAAAATGGATTTCTCTACTAGGAATAACTTGAGATAAAAGCACATAGGACTACTTTCCTCTCATTTGTCTCTGAGTCTAACTTAGTGTCTTTCTGATTTCTTTCCAAGATGGATTTGTTGATTTGCTTTCTAATTTGCTAGCATTTAACCTACATGTTGCAGTTCAGAAAATAAGTATTTTTTCATTTATTTAGTTTTTAAAAATTTTTCCTATGTGAATTTTTATGTGAATCTTTTTTTGAATTAATGGTAAGCCTGTGGAGGAAAATTTTTCTAAGAAACCATTTGAAAAAAAAATGCCTTTTTCCTTTAAACATTTGCCTCAAAAATATTTTTAATGACTGTATAGACCATTTTCATAGTGTTTTTATAAAAATTAAAAATAAGCGCATTTAATGGTAGATCTTTTCTACACCACACTTTTTGGAGGATTATAGACTATTGGAACATAGATTTGTAGACAGAGGCTTAGAAGTAATTTAGTACAACTCTTTCACTTTATAGATGAGGAAAGTAAGACATAGAGGTAAAATGACTCATATTATATTAGAAATATAGTTACTGACCAAGGTGAGAGATGAACCCATATCTGAAAGCTTTGATTTGGTTGCATTTAAAGTAGATCATGCTTGGAAGTGCATCCAGAATGGTTAAGAAAGAAAGAAAGAAAGAAAGAAAGAAAGAAAGAAAGAAAGAAAGAAAGAAAGAAAGAAAGAAAGAAAGAAAGAAAGAAAGAAAGAAAGAAAGAAAGAAAGAAAGAAAGAAAGAAAGAAAGAAAAAAGAGAACTACTCTGAAGTCTCTAAAATTTTCCTGGAAAAAACTATAAAATAACATCTCTAAATGAATTCTAGAGTAGTAGAACCCACAAAAGAATGAATGAAGCATTTTTCCAGCCCAAAGTAACTACGGAGGTCTGAATAAAAGGGGTGAAACAGGAGCACTGTCCAGTGCGGACAATGCCTGGGTAAGACTAGGCAAAGCAGGAACAGTGTCTGGGGGCAACTGACTCAGTAGTTGGAACTTCTGGAACTCTGGATCACAAAAATTAAAGGGTCAGACCATTGGTCAGAAAACTAGGGAGTCCCTTTGCTGACTCTGGGTACAGGACTATAGATTTGATCATATGAGGATCTGTTTCATAGTCTCAGGTCAAGCAGTAGCATTAGCTCAGCAAACCATGTGGTTGTGAAGGAGGGGGAACCCCGGTCATATTTGCAGGGCAGAAAAAATACTAATGGTCCCTCACAGACAAAAGCTCATACTGTTGAGTAGTAAACACATCTATCCTTAGGTCATACCACCATGGGAGAAATGAAAACCTACAGATTCCCAAAAGTAGCTCTAAAAACAACTGCACATAAAACCCGTGTTTGGGACAGTACTTCTTCCACTTTGGAGTGGAATACAACTTTAATATAAAATTAAAAGTTAAGAAATAAGCAAGGAAAATGAGCAAATAGCAAAAAACAACTTAATCATAGAAATTTACTATGGTTATGGGGAAGATCAAAGCACAAACTAAGAAGAAGATAACAAAGTCAAAAACATACCATCCAAAAGCTCAAAGAAAAATATGAATTTCTCTCAGTCCAAAATAATTGGAAGAGTTCAAAAAGAATTTAAAAATTAATAAAAGAAGAAGGAATAATTGGAAGAAGAAAATGAGTGATGCAAGAAAATCATGAAAAAGTAGTCAACGATATGAAGTCCAAAAATACTGAAGAAAATAGCACAATACTCTAAGTCCCAAGAACTTTATTATTATTAGGGTCAGCTTAAAGAAGTATACAAAAACAGAGGGTATAGATATGAGCTAAATATGATGAGATATCTTAAAAAATAAAATTAAAGGGTGAGAAAGAAGAATGTACTGAGAGAAGGGGAACTGGAGAAGGGGGTAAATTTTCTCACTTAAGAGAGCTATAAAAGAGCTTTACAGTGGAGGGGGAATTAGGGAAGGTGGATTGGATTACTTGAGCCTTAGTACCATCAGAAATTGCTCATTAAAGGAATAAGATACGCATCCAGTTAGGTAAAGGCATCTATCTTTACCACAGAAAAGTGGAAAGTTAAGAGATAAGATAAATGTAATGTGTGTGTGTGTGTGTGTGTGTGTGTGTGTGTGTGTGTGACTGAAAGAAGGATGGTAGAAATGGGAGAGGCCAGAGTTAGAAGCAAAACCTCTTTAAAATGGTAGACTATTCTTTTAAAAGATCATTATATATAGATATAGGACTTCTGAAAGATCTCTAAACAGCTAATTTCTTATGTTTACAAAGTATGAACTGTATTTTTAACTTCAGGTTAACCAACTTCTCTATATACACCTTTATATTGAAGTCAGACATCTAAGATTCACATGAACAAAACACAATTCATTTTCTTTTCTCCAAAATCCACTCTGCTACTCTACTATTGAGGGTACCCTCATCACAACTGATTAATAATTTGGGAAAAATCCTTGACTCTTTGGCCTTGCTCATCACACATAAGCAATTTGCAAAATTTGTTCTTTTTTTTCTCCACAAATATCTTTTGCACACATGATATTATATTTTAATTAGGGAGCATGTCAGATTTATGAATAAGGGCAGAGTTTATGATCAAACAAGAAATAAGAAAAGATCATGAGAAGTAAAATGATTTTGATTATATGATAGTCAACAGTTTTTTGCATTAGCAAATCCAATGCAACCAAAGTTAGAAATAAAATAGGAAACTGTGGGAAAACATACAGCAAGTGTGTCTGACAAAGGCCATATTTATCAAATATATAGGAAGTTAAGCCAAATTTACCAGTATAGGAGCCCTTTCCCAGTTGATAAATGGTCCAAGGATATGAACAAGGAATTTTTAGAAGAAAAAATCAAAATTATCAATAATCGCATTAAAAAATATGCACTAAATTATCATTGATTAGAGAAATACAAATTAAAACATGTTTGAATTGCCATCTCATACCTAACATATTGGCTAACATGACAAAAAAATAACATGATGAATGCTGAATGGAATATGGGAAAACTGGAACACTAATTCACTGTTGGTGGACTGAACTAATCTAACCGTTCTGGAGGACAATTTAGAATTATGCCCAAAAGGCTATAAAACTGCCCATAGCTTTTGACCCAGGAATACCACTAGAAAGTCTATATCCCGAAGAGATCAAAGAAAAGGGGAAAAGAACTATAGATAGATAGATAGATAGATAGATAGATAGATAGATAGATAGATAGATAGATAGATAGATAGATAGATACTCTTTTGTAGTATCAAAAAATTGGAAATTGAGATGTTTATAAATTGGGGACTGGCTAAACAAGCTGTGGCATGTTTTTGTTATGGAATGTTATTGTGCTATAAGAAATGATGTGCTGTATCATTTGAGAAAAACCAAGGAAGGCATATATTAACTCATGCAAAGTGAATTGAGAAGTATCACTGCATACAGCAACAGCAATTCTGTAAAGTAGATAAATTGTGAAATATGTAGCTACTCATATCAAGATAAAGACATTACAAAGTACTCATGATGAAAATTTACTATCTCCAGAGAGAGTTCTGATGAACCCTGAGTGCAGATTGAAGCAGTTTTATTTTTAACTTTCTTTCTTACTTTTGATTTTTTTTGCAAAATTTCTAATATGAAAGAATGTTCTATATGACTTCACATGATTAATTGTATCATATTTCTTGTCTTCCCAATGAGTGATAGTGAGATCAGAAGGAGGGAGAGAATTTGGAAAACAATTTTTAAGAGAATATTTAAAAATGTATAATATTAAGTGACAAAATGACTTTGGCTCAAAAGGAATAGAAGACATTACTTTTTAATAACAGTTAGACTCTAATGAAGATTGAGAAATATCTAAGGATTTCAAGCTCAGCTGAAGAATGAACTCATTGATCCATTCAGGATTCACTGAAAAAGTCCACTAAAGTGAGTACTGAGTAACTTCAGTCAAATATAGAAAGAATGGGAAAATCCTATAACAAGAGTATTAGTAGGAACAATTAAATTGAATCCTCTAGGAAATGATAAAGATTTTCAACAGTAGCAAAGTTGGATGCAAGCAAAAAAACCTCAAAAAGCAAGAGCATTTACATGTAATAATAGCAAAATCCATGGAAAAATAGAAACAGAACAATTTTATTCCAAAGAAAGAACTAAAATAATGTAAAAAGAATTTGTGGAATCAATTCATAAAACATACAGAATGGTTATCGAGATTCATTTACAAAGCACTCCATAAGGAAATAAAGAACAATTTAAATAGCTGACTAAATATTCAGTCTGCTTGGATAGGTCATGCTAATAAAAAAATATAACATTAACAGCAAAGATAATTTAGAGATTTAATGATATATTTATCATACACTTAAAGAGATTCTTTATAGCTCCATAAAATTGTAACACAATTAATTCGGAGAAACAAAAGACCTGATATAACAGTGGGGGGAAATGTAGAGAGAAAAGAAGAATGGTACTTCTCAAATCTCAAATTATACATACAAACATAATACATACACATACATATACACATACATATATGTTTGTAAGTGTGGATACATATATATAAACAATTTGCTAATAATTAAAAAATAAGAGGTAGAACAATAGACTAGACAAGATAGAAAAAAATATAGAACTCAACACCAAATGTTCCATTAACAAGAACACACAAATTCCTTAGGTAAAACTCTCTATTTGATTTTTAAACATCTTCTGGGAAAACTGATCAGTCACATAGAAAATAAATTTGGACCAATATCATTTGTCATATTCCACAATAAGTGTAAGCTGGTCATTTTATATTGATTTTAGAGGTCATAAGCGCCCCTTCAGAAAAAGAAGCAGATCACATCTCTTTCACAGATGTGTGGAGGATCATTATTCTTAACAAGAGATAGGGATTATTTCAAAAGAAAAAATGGATTAAATGGTAACGTAAAACTGCAAAGATTTTGCACAAATTTAACTCATCTACAGTAATAAGGGAAGCAGTGAAATAAAAAAAATAAAGTTTTTAAAGTAAGGGATTGATATATAAGGAAGAAACATGATTGTAATATGTATATGCATGTTTTAGACATATGCTACTCACATACATGTAAACATGTTTACATATTCATACACATGATTAAGTCCTTCTTTTATTATCTTTGCCAATTTGGTGGATGCAAGTTTTTTTGTTTGTATTTCCCTTAGTGATTTATATTTTCCCCACAAGATTTGCAATTATTTTGAAAACTGTTCATGTTATTTGAGTATCTACACATGGGGAATTTTATTTTGTTTTGTATACATATACGTATGTTCACATTTCTACTTATGTGCACAGATCAATATTTGTTTATATTTATGCATTTACATATATATTTGCATTTTGTACATCCACATACATGTACACATACACACATATTGTACTCACATGTATATATATTTATATAAATACTCATATATGTGTTGCACTGCGTATTGTGCACATCTATTATGTGCAACTCATTTATGACTTTGTTTTATGAATATGTGCATTTGCCTATTTTATTATATTACATAATTATTTTGCAAAATAATTTATTTTACCACTTTATTTTTAATATTATCAACTTATTTACAGTTTCCAACATTCACGTCCACAAGATTCTGAATTACAATTTTTCTCCCCATTTCTCTCTTCCCTCCAAGACCAGAATAGCATATATCCCAACCACTTCTTTCCCCCATCTTCTCTCCCTTCTAGTAACCCCATCGGCCCATCATCATCTCCTCTGTTTTCCTGTAGGGCAAGATAGATTTCTATACCCCATTGCCTGTACAACTTATTTTCCAATTGCATGCAAAACCATTTTTAACATTCATTTTTGAAGTTCTGAGATCCATACTTTCTCCCTTCCTTCTCCCCCGTAGACCCTGATTGAGAAAGTAAGTGATTGAATATAGGTCATACATATGTAGCCGTGAAAAACACTTCCAGAACAGTCATGTTGCAAAAGACTCATCATATTTCCCTCTCTCCTATCTGCCCTCCATTTATTCCATTCCCTTGACCTTTCCCATCAAAATAGTGTTTCCTTCTGATTACTCCTTACCCCTAACTGCTGTCCCTTCTATTATCTTTCTTCTCCTATTCCCTTCCCCTTTGCCTTCCTGCAGGGTAAGATACATTTCCATATCCAGGTAAATGTGTATTATTCACTCCTTAAGCCAGATTCAATGAGAGTAAGGTTTACTTATTCCCATTCACTTCATTCTTCTTACCTTCTATGGTAAAAGCTTCTTCTTGCTGTTTTTGTGTGAGGTATCTTACCACATTCTACCTCTCCCTTTCTCCTTCTCACATTAAATTCATCTCAACACTTAATTTTATTTTTTTTAGGTATCTTCCCTTCATATTCAGCTTATCCTGTGCCGTCTGTGTGTGTGCACACACACAAATAAATAATATATGTATGTATATGTGCATGTATATGTGAACATATGAATACGAATATGCATATGTGTATACATCTATGTATATATGTGTGTATGCATATGTATGTATATATACATATACATAAACACATTTATACACATATATGTAAACATACACAGATGTGCGTTCTTATACATGTGTACATACATGTGTAATACATACATATACACATACACATATATTATATCTATAATATATAATATATTAATATATAATAATATATAATATAATAATTATATATAATATACATAATATAAAATATAGTAATATAGATATATTCCCTCTAACCACTCTAATACTGAGAAAGGCCTTATGAGTTACAAATATCATCTTTCCATGTGAGAATGTAAATAGTTCAATTTTAATAAGGCCCTTATGATTTCTCTTATATATTTTTTTTATTTCTCTTTTCTGTTTACCTTTTGTAAGGTTTTTACAAGGTGTTTACCTCTTGATTCTTGAATTTGTAAATCGAATTTTCTACTCAGCTCTGGTCTTTTCAACAAGAATGCTTCGAAGTCCTCTATTCCATTGAAATACCATTTGTCCCCTGAAGGATATACTCAGTTTTGCTAGGTAGGTGATTCTTGGTTTTAATCTTACCTTCTTTGACCTCTGGAGTATTATATTGCAAGCCCTCCCATCACTTGGTCTAGAAGCTGCTAAATCCTGTGTTATACTGATTGTGTTTACACAATATTTGAATAGTTTCTTTCTGGCTACTTATAATATTTTCTCCTTGACCAGGGACCTCTGTAGTTTGGCTACAACATTCCTACGGAGTTTTATTTTGAGATCTCTTTCAGAAGGTGGTCAGTGGATTATTTGGCCCTCTGGTTCTAGAATATCAGGAAAGTTTTCCATGATAATTTCTTGAAATATGATGTCTGTGTTTTTTTTTTTACAATGGTTTTCAAGAAGACCAATAATTATTAAATTATCTTTCCTGAATCTATTTTTAGGTCAGTGGTTTTTCCAATGAGATATTTCATATTGTCTTCTATTTTTTTTTTTCATTCATTTGGCTTTGTTTTACAATTTCTCTATTTCTCACAAAGTCATTAACTTCCATTTGCTCCATTCTAATTTTGAAGGAATTATTTTCTTCAATGAGCTTATAGACTTCCTTTACTATTTGGTCAATTCTGCTTTTTTAAAGTAGTCTTCTTCTCATTGGATTTTTGGACCTCTTTTGCCATTTGGGTTAGGCTATTTTCAAAGGTGTTATTTTCCTCAGCATTCTTGGGGGCCTCCGTTAGCAAGCTGTTGGCTCATTTTTCATTTTCTTGTATTGTTCTCATTTCTCTTCTCAATGTTTCCTCTATTTCTCTTGCTTGATTTTCAAAAACATTTTTGAGCTCTTCCATGGCCTAAGATCATTTCCTATTTTTCTTGTAGGCTTTGTATGTTGGAACCTTGACCTTGCTATCTTCCTCTGATTATATGCTGTGATCTTCCTCGTCTAAGAAAATACCTTTTCATCAAGAAAGTGACTTTCTATAATTTCTTTTTTCCAGACATTTACTTGACATCATAGCTCCTTTTTAAGGGGAGGGTGCACTTCCCCAAAGTTCAGGGGCTTTGTGCAGCTCCTTTAGAGATATCTCCAGGGATCTATAAATTCTCAGTTCTGTCTTGGCCTGTATTCTGGTCTGTGAGGAACCACAAGCACTCTCTTCTGTCCTAGAACTGAAAGTAGGATTCTCTCTTCACAGCTGCCATGAGCTCCACCATGCCAGGACACCTGCTCACCCTAGGATCACCACCAACGACTGCTACCAAGATGAACTGCTTGATTCCATCTCCATCTATAGGTCAAGAGCTCCAGAAACAGCCCCACCTGCAGCAGTGGTTGCCACAACCCTGGTGTTGGGACTGTGGCTGTGGCTGAGGCTCGACCACTTTGCTCTTTCAATCAGGTGAGAGAGTTTTCCCACTGACATTTGAAGCTGTTTTTGGTGTTTGTTGGTTCAGAAGTTTGGAAATGGTGGTGCAGTGTATTCAGTGCCCAGAGACCTGTTCCAGGCCTGTCTGGGCCTGGTGTGGTCCAAGCTGGGCTGTGCTCTGCTCCTAATCCTGTGCAATAGACTCCTCCTATTAGACTACCAGATTGTATTAGCCTGGAAATCTGTTCCACTCTGTCATTTTTTGACTTCTGCTGCTCTAGAATTTGTTCAGAGTCATTTTGAGGGGCATTGTCAGAAGTTTAGGGAAGAATACAGGCAGGTCCCTGCTTCTACTCCGCCATCTTGGCTCTGGCCCCAAAAGTCATTTAGAATTAAACAATTACTGAACAAAAATCCATACCCTTTGACTAAATTACCTCTATTAATTTTAAACTCTTCAGAAATCATTGATAAGGGGAAAGTACCTATGTATAAAATATTCACAGCAGCATATTTTATAGTAGCAAAGAATTAGAAACAAAATGAATGCCCATCTACTGGGAAATAGCTAAAGAAATTTTGGTACACGAATGTAAATGAATTTTACTGTGATTTAATAAATGACAAATATGATGAAAACAAAGTATTCCTCTTTTGAAACCTTACATGTTTACATGAACAGATGGATAGTGAAATAATCAGAGTCATGATAATAATATATATAAAGACTACAACAACATAAATGGGAAAAAAACCACAATATATCAAATGTGGCCCTTGAAGAATTCACAGAATAAGAATGACCTTCTCACTTTATGCTTTAGCAATGGTAGGATGTTCATAGGCATGATGTATTTTATATATTTTCAGGTTTTAAAATATATTAAAAAAAACTTTTTTCTTTTTCTTTTCTCTTTTTCCTTTAAAATATATTATTCACTCTATGTGTTAACATTGTCAGAGATGGATAGGAAAGATATTAAGAAAAAGTTTGGTGATATAAACCAAAAACAAAATACATTCATAAAAACTGTTTAAAAATATTGAAGTTTGAAGATGTCAGAGTGATCAGTAACTGCTATCTCCCTTCCCTTGTTGACCTTGACCAGTCCAGAGATTATCTGCCCCCCAAAAAAAACCGTGGAACAGTGGGAGCAGCAAAAGGGGTAAACAGACTATCAACCCGGTAGGCTAGAAAGATCACTAAAGAGGGTTCCTCTTGCTATGACCAAAGGCAACCAGTACAGGATCAGAGTTATCCGAGAGAGTCCCACCTCAACAAACCAGGAGAAAATCATGAACCCCAAAGGGGTGAAGCCAGCAACTGCCAACTCCAGGACCCTAGGCGAGCCTCAGCATCCCAGTGGAATCGGGAAGACACTAGGGCAGAAAGTTGAGCCTGCCTATGTTCTAGCTCAGCATAGGAGCCTTCTGCATCCAGACCGCCCCTCCCTCACACTTGGAGCTACCTCTAGGGTAACTATAGGGAAACCCAAAAAAGACCTAATCAGCCTCTGTTTTCAAACACCAGCTAGCTCAGCACCAGGTAAGCTGCAGTATTTTGGCTTCCAGCTGAAAGAAGCAGAGGCCACACAACTCACAAAGCCTTAAGTTTTAGGCACAAGAACTCATAGGACAGAGTTCCCTATGCCACAGACACAGAGAACTACCTTAAAAACCAGGAAAAGGATTATTATCTTGAGTAAAAAGCAAAGTAGAAAAGCAAACAACATAGAATCCTTCTATGGGGACAAGGACCAAAACACAAATATCAAAGAGGTCAGCTCTGAGACTGAACTTCCATCTGAAACTTGAGAAGAAAATATGAACTAGGTAGAAGTACAAAGATCCTTCTTGGAAGAGCTCTGGCAGGATTTTAAGATGCAAATTAGAGAAGTAGAAGAAAAACTGGCCAATGATTATAAAAATATGAAAAAAAGAATTCACTGAAGACAACAGCTCCTTAAAAAGGAAAACTAGACAAATGGAAAAGAAAGTACAAAGCCTAACTCGTGAAAATAACTCCTTAAAAAGAACAATTGGGCAGATGGAAAGGGAGATGTGAAAGTTAACTGAAGAAAATAACTTGATAAAAAATAGAATCAGGTAAGTAGAAGCTAATGAACCTATGAGACATCAAGAATCAGTCAAACAGAATCTAAAGAAAGAAAAGACAGAAGAAAATGTAAACTACATAACTGGAAAACAACTGACCTGGAAAGTGGATCCAGGAGAGAAAATCTAAGGATTATTGGTCTACCAGAAAGCTTTGATGAAAAAAAGAGTTTGGATAATATCATTCAAGAAATCAACAAGGAAAATTGCCTAGAAGTCCAAGATACAGAGGGCAAAATAGTCATTGAAAAAATCCACCTTTCACCTCCTGAAAGGGACCTCAAATTAAAAACACCAAGGAATATCATTGCCAAATTCCAGAACTATCAAGTGAAGGAGAAATACTGCAGGTAGCCAGAAAGAAATAATTCAAATATTAAGGAGCTTGACAGACAGGACCTTGAAGCTTCTAGATCAGATCTAAGTAAGTGGAAATACATCAGTTGCTCGTGGGTGGGCCAAGCCAATATAATAAAAATAACAATTATACCTAAATTAATTTATTTATTTAGTACCATCCTAATAAAACTATCAGATAATTATTTTCTAGAGCTAGAAAAAACAATATCAAAATTTATCTGGTAGAACATAAGGTCCATAATATCAAGGGAACTAAAGAAAAGAAATGATATGGAAGGTGGCCTAGCTCTACTAAGTCTCAAATTGCATTATAAAGTAGCAATTATCAAAACCACTTGGTATTGGCTAAGAAACAGAAGGGTAGACCAGTGGAATATTATATGTAACCAAGACACAGTAGTCAATGAATATAGCAATCTACCATTTGATAAATTCATGGACCCCAACTTCTAGGATAAGAAATCACTGTTAGACGAAAATTGCTGGGGAAACTAGATAACATTATGGCAGAAATTAGTCATAGGCCAATGCCTTACACCATACACAAGAATAAAGTTCAAATGGGTACATGATCGAGGTATAAAGACTGCTATAAGCAAATTAATGGAGCAAGAAATAGTGTATTTATCAGATTTATGGAGAAGGGAAGAATTTTTGACTAAACAAGAGATAGAAACATTACAAAATGCAAAATGGATAATTTTGGTTACATTAAATTGAAAAGTATCTGCACAAACAAACCCAGTGCAATCAAATTTAGGAGGGAAGCAAAAAACTTGGAAATATTTTTTGTTACTAGTGTCTGTGATAAAGGCCTCATTTCTAAAATAAATAGATAACCGAGACAAACGTACAAGAATACAAGTCATTCCCAAATTGATAAATGGTCAAAGGACATGAACAGGCATTTTCAGAGGAAGAAATCAAAGCTATTTATAGTCATATAAAAAATACTCGAAATCTCTATTGATTAGAGAGATGGAAATCAAAACAATTCTGAGATACCACATCACACCTATCAGATTGGTTAACATGACAAAACAAAATGATGATAAATGTTGGAGAAGATGTGGGAGAAGTGTAACACCAATTCATTGTTGCTGGAGCTATGAGCTGCTCTGACCATTCTGGAGAGCAATTTAGAACCAGGTCCAAAGGGCTACAAAAATGTGCATACTTTTTGTCCCAGAAATACCTCTTCTAGGACTGTATCCCCAAGAGATCATAAAAATGGGAAAGGTTCCCACCTGTACAAAATTATTTATAACAGCACTCTTTGTGGTGGCCAAAAACTGGAATTCAAGGTGATGCCCATCAACTGGGGAATGGCTGAATAAATTGTGGTATATGAATGTAATTGAATACTATTTTGCTGTAAGAAATGATGAACAGGAAGACTTCAGAGAGGCCTGGAAAGACTTTCATGAACTGGTGCTGAGCAAAAGAAGCAGAACCAGGAGAACTTTATACACAGTAACAACCACAGTATGTGAGGATTTTTTCTGGTAGATTTAGAACTTCATTGCAATGCAAGGACTAAAAAATTCCCAATGTTCTCTTAAGGCAAAATGCCTTCCACATCTAGAGAAAGAACTATGGAATTTGATCAGAGAATGTAGCGGATCATTTTCCTTTGTATTACGTTTTGGTTTGTTTTATGATTTCTTCCATTCATTTTATTTCTTCTGTTCAACATGACTAAGGTAAAAATGTTTTTCACAGAAATGTATGTGTAGAATCTATATAAAATTGTATGCTGTCTCAGGGAGGGAGGAGGAGGAAAGGGGGACATAAAGGGAGGTGGGGGGAAGAATCTAAGCTATAGGGAAGCAATTGTAGAACACCGAAAACAAATAAAATAATAATTTAAAAAAATTTGAAGTTTGAAAAACTGAAGTTTGTTCTTGTACTTCCACCTTCGTAAGTGGAATAACATCCTTTTTTCTTTATACATGAAATGATTTATCAAAGAACCATCATAATTCCCAATGCTCATTTTTCTTTCAGATGAGAAAAGTTGTTTTCAAAAGCTAAAGAACTAAGAGGTTCCACCTTTCTTGTAATCATGGTCCTAAACATATGGAGATTCTAGCAGTCTCTGAAACTATTCTTCAGAGGAGTCTGCTGTTGTCACAGCTAAGGGAGGTGGACTCACTGTGTCTATAAAGCAAAAACTTTAGTCATTCATTCCTAAAAGGAAATGCTGAAGTGTAATATATCATCATTCACAAACTCCAAAGAAATAAGGCAGAAAAATTCTCTGTGGCCAAGAATGCATAAAATTGGGAAAAAGCTCTTATGGACAATCTCCCAGATGGAATGTGATTGGGTTGGTACATTTTTATGATGTAAGAAATCATGAACTGGTGGATTTAGAAAAATATGGAAAGACTGGGACTTAGGAAAGAAGGTGTATATATGTACTCATCTGCTTCTACAGAGAGTCAGATGGCAAGTAGAAGTAAGCATAATAAGATCTTTTATATATATATATATATATATGTAATATATATATGTGTGTGTGTGTGTTTGTGTGGTGTGTGAGAGTACATATGAATATCTGTGTATGCTTCTGATTTCTGTGTATATGTATATGTGTGTATCTACTCTTAATTGTAGCATTCTTAGAGGAGGGAAGGGGGAAATAAAGGAAAAAGCACGGGGAAATAAAGTAAAAAGCACAGAGCAGAAGACAAATAAAACATAATAAGGAGACAAAAATGATAACTTTGAAAATAATGCATACTATTTTTATATAGGTTTTCTTGAAATGGAAATTTGTTATTTTATATTGAATCTTATGTTCTGATATTATATATATATATATATGTGTGTGTGTGTGTGTGTGTGTGTGTGTGTGTGTGTATCAATGTCTTTCTTTTTCTTTTGTATTTAAGTTTAAAATGAATTCAAAAACCTTAAAAAAAGAATTAAAGGCAGGTTTTGGGGGTAAAAAGAAATAAGGCAGAAAAAGGAGAGGATGGAGAATGTATCTTCTGTAGCTGTTACTCCATGAAGATAGAAAGAACAGCCTGTGAATCAGATACAACTACCACCTAGCAAGGTAGCATGTTTAAGTATCTAATCTAAACATACCTCAGTCAGATGACCTGACTTCATCCAGCCCAATAAGGAGCTCTCAGAAGTAAACTAAACAGGGACATGATTCAGTGAGGCAGCAAGCCATAGTGGACAAGATGTTTGTCCTAAAATCCAGAATATTGCCTCTGATTATTATTGTTTAGGTACATTGTATGCCACTGGAAAGAGCACTGGATTTAAAGACAAGAGTACACATATGAAAATCTTAGTTTGCCATTGCTACACTACCTGTGTAAAACTGGACAAATTTTATCACCTTGCTAGGCTTTAGTTAGCTCTCACATTTGGAAAATGAGGGAGGTGGGCTATATAGCATCATGAAATTCTGTGTGTAAAGAACTTTGCAAACATCTAAGCAATATAGATATGACAGTTATTACTATTCATCTTGGTTGTTCAGATAACCCTACCACTCTTTCTATCAGATTGTTTATTTCTTTTCAACCAGAGAGTTGCATAGATAGTTTCATACAGGGCAAAAGGTTTTTATTTTCCCTCACTACATTATCATTGATTTGGACTGAGAAGCATTTCCAAATCCTATTCCACTTACTGAATTATTTCATTCATCTGTTAATCTATCCAACAAACATTTCATGCAAGAACTTTTAAAATAATTTTTATAATAAATGCCATTTATCTCTCTTTTGCAAAATAAAATAGATTCCATTTGCCACACCTTCGCAAAATCCAGTCAGTGTCTATAATTTTTCTCTTGACTTGGCTATATTTTTCTATATCAATTTTTCTTTCATCAGTGATTTTGGATTTAAAACAATTTCTATCTGTTTCCAAATCACTTAAATTCAACAGCCCTAGGATCTCAGAAGTAATCTGTATTGGATTCTGTTACCCCTCATCTTTATTCAGATTGGCTTGGTGTATTGGCCATAGTCAAATAAAACATTCTGTATATAATTTTTTCTGCTCAGGTTTTTAATATAACATTAATATTTAACTTCCATGTTTTCTCTCTTTAAAAAAAAGAACAAAAAAGCCTGATATTTGGTTCTTTGTCAAATGTGCTCTAAACATTTGAAAGAACGTAACTATCTTCTTATAAATCTCAACTATTTCTTTCTTTTAGACCTCATAGTAGCATTATTGGATATGTAACAATAAGAGCTGCCCTTCACAAAATATGCTGACATTCACCTATGTTTCCATTTTTCCATGTAGCTTTCACAACAAGAGACATTCTCTTTATGGCTTTGTGCCTATGAGTAGCAACAGATGCACTCATATGTAATGGAGCCCAGCTCCCTGATCTGACATTTCTAGGTAGGAAAGTCTTCTTACAAGAGATGTCACTTTTGCACTCAACAGGCTCTTCTGCTAAATTAATCTTTAGTTGGCATTTATACTCACTTGAAACTAGCCTGACACTTCTTCGACATGGCACAATAATACCCTAGCAGATGGGCATAAGGGAATGAATGCCAACTGATCAGCAAGGGGTCTATGTTTAAACATAAAAGGACGTGTTTCTACCATCACTACCTCCCATGCTAAAGTAGTAAAATTCCCTTCAGATATTTTGTATTTCCAAACAATAATAAAAAGTAGTGCTATTTATGCATTATCTCCCTCATAAACAATAATTCAGTTAAGCTGACAAATAATTTCTACTAAATACAATCTGGAACTACTAAGAGGGAGTCAATGAGGTGTAATGAAAAAAAAAGACTAACTAATTCTGGAGTCAGAAGATGTGTTTTCAGTTTCTGCCTTTGATGATTATTACCTGTGTCATTTTCAGTAAATCACTTAACCTTGCTGGACTTTATTTTCTTTAACGGGAAAATGAGAAGTTGAGACTAGAGGGCCACTTTCAATACTATATTTGGGGTGTGGCTATATGGATGAAAACCTTAAGGATGTTCTGGAATTTAGTTTTAAATGTTGCCATTTCCCCACCATTTTTAACTTGTCAAAAGCATTAAATACTTCAAAGAAGGCAAAGTAGGGTGTGAAGTATTTTCCTTGTTTTTAATCATTATTTTTGGAAATTGGGTGTTACCGGGGATCTTTAGGCATTTGGTTTCAGTAGAGTAGTATGGATAAAAGTCAAACCATGTGGTCTTGAGGAATAAATAAAGAAAGTAGAATTATATCTATTTTATAGATAGGGCAACTAGAACCAAAGGTAGAAAAACTAGTTGTAGTAGAGGAAGGGTATAAATTCATTTGTCTGACTCTGCAATGATCTTTCTGCTATAACAAAATTTTGCACAGTTTTAGACTACATTTGCTGTAGCACCACTTTGGGTAAAAATCAATCACAATTCATTAAAACAAATACCACCAGTCTCCTGTTACTGTGTAATATAAGCATTATTTGTCCTATATTTGGACCCTATAATGGGCTATAGAGCATTCCAATTGGAATCAAAGAGCCTGGGTTCTAGTATTTCTTCTCAGTACTCTGAATTATCACAGGTAAATCACTAATATTTTAAGTTTTCTTCTGTCTCCTCTATAAAATTCAGATCAAATAAAAGAGATAAAAGTAATCCCTTCAGATAGCCAAAATAAAACCAAACACACACATACATTTTCATTTACACCTGGGTATATCATAAATCCTAGTATAATTGTCTTACCTCTTAATTCCTCAAAATAAAAGTATAATTTCACATATATTTTATAAAAATATTTTTCTGCTTCCAAAAGACAGAAATCACTTTTATATTCCATATGAAATAGAAGCAAAAAGATTACCAGTTCTACAATATCGAAACTAATCTTGAGGAAAAGAAATATGGATCCATTAATAGAATGTTGCGTAATGTAACCTACATTTTCAGTCATATAGTAGTCTTGCTCCCCTTCCTATATTCTATATCCAGTCTATAGGATATATAGAAATATATAGATATATATTCCTGTTTTCCTGCTCTTGTTCTCATCATATTTTTGACTGATTTATTGAAATGGATTCCCTTATTCTCCATCTCTGCCTATTGAAGTTCTTCTTTCAAGATCTGAAGCAGTTGATGCCTTCTCCATGAATGGAATGAAAACACATTTTGAAGCACTTATAATGTGCTAAACTTTGTAGATACAAATAAAAAATCAAAATAAATTCTATTCTTAAGGAACTCACATTCTAATTTTCAGAGACAATACATGTAGCAAAGTTTGAATGATAATACTATAGAATGACAACACTATAGAATCCTTAACGTGCAATGTTACACTAGATAGTCATGCCCAAAATTGGGTAAATTTTAGAAATGACAGAGTGTATGATGAGGTATCTCATCTTTTAAGAAAAAATGCCGTTATTGATCCTCTTCTCATCCAAGCAGAATAAGGAGACATAGTGAAAATGGTCATGGATCTCAGGGCCAAAGTGGTGGAGGCCTCCCAGTTAGGTCTAGTGGAGGTGAGGTAACATGCAGTGCCTTCTCCTGGAAGGCACTTAGCCTTTTAGGGAAAATGGGCAGTAGGAGCTAAAAAGATGGAAGAAAAGTGCTACTTGAGGTATTTTCCTACTTTGGCCTAGATGCCTTTGTAATCTGTCTGTCTCCAGAAAGACTGGAGCACAATAAAAAAAGATTCCCAGCAGAATCTTTCCAGTGGTTACTCCATGAAGCCTTAGCTCAATTTCTCAATAGTTTTTTTTTTGTTGTTTTTTTTTTTATAAACAGATCTTTCCTTCATCTAGTTTCTCATGCCATTTTCCTGAACTTTTCATTTACCGTAAACCAATATTTCCTTCAAATAATTATTTGTACATATTGCCATTATTTTTCTTGCTATTTTTATCCCATTTTATGATTTCACTGGTCAGGGTATTCAATCCACAGAAGCAGATTAACAACTTTTCTGAATGTAAAGTCTAAAGGATCTGCTTGGGGGCAAAAAGGAAAGAGGTAACTTTCCCAGGGTGTCTCCTTCTTCTGATTTTTTAGATCTATGAGGGATGAGGATAGAGTCCTTGTGCTATATTTTTTTTGACCCCATGATATAGCATGGTACCTTAAACTCAGTCCTCTTTTAGTAAATCTTCATTAAATTGCTAAATCAGGCTACTTGTTTATAATTATTTAGTGTGATTCAAATAATGTACTACAAAAAATAATCCCTGTTCTTACTATATATTCTGATTTTCTCTTTTGAAAGGATGGTATCTTACTGTTCAAGTGATTCTGGTCTGTTCTTTGTTGAAACTAGCTTTGACATACTCAGGTACAGAAGAAAAAGGCTAGAGTTTTAGCTCGACTAGAGTCAGAATCTAACATGAAGTCATTTTAGGATCCAATGTCCTACCTTGTCAAAAGTCATAGAAAAGGTTAAACCTTGATAGAAAAACTCATTAATGTGCATCAGAGTTCTCTGCCTCTCCATATCTGCTGTGTGCCTTCTGTCTCCTACTGGTCTTACATGTTTTCTGAGGGGCCAAGCTAGGTGTCTTCCATGGGCAACAAGGGGTGTCCACCTGTGCATGGAGTCTACCATTTCCTGTTGCCACCTCATTATCAGAACTCCTTAAATGAGAAGATGTAAAGTTCTTCTAAATGGACCCTGATGCTTTTTCTCTCCTGCTGGGCTCAATATGACACGAGAGATGGAGGCAAGGAGTCAAGCGGGGTGTTTTCTATTTGTCACAAAATAAAGACTTGCATATGTTCTAGCAGAAGACAACTTCCACTGCTGCCAGCCCAGTATCCTGACTTGAATGTGGAAAACCTCCAGCACAAAGAAGAGTAACCTTCCCTGTCATATCAAGCTGTTTTATGTCCTGTTGTTTTTCTGCCTCATTTCCACCCTTTCAAAAAGGAGTTGTGAAGATAAGACTACCATCTCATATTCCACTTAACACTAACCCAGTCTCCAACCTCCTTCATGAAGAGGAGTATTGCTCTCAACTCAATGGTGAACATTCTCACACCTGGTCATGCCTTTTACTTCTCAATAATTCTAAACCCTTATAGGTTATCATCCAAATCCCATTCACCAGCCATCACAACCTGATTCCTTACTCCCATCCTCCTCAATTATCCTACCACAAATTTTCAACTAAACATCACCTAGATATTCCACTGGAAGCAGGAGAGTAGAAGGAGGTATCAGGGATACTTGATTTGGGGGCCTCTTGTTCTGTGGAACTGAAACCACACAGAACATCGGATGCAGAGCAATATGAACCAAAAGGTCTACTTTTTGTCCTCAATGAAGGAAAATATTAGGAAGAATTACCACCCTCCACATCTCCAATAAAAGGGGAAATGAAGAGAAGAGGCTGAAGGAGTTCATGTTAGTCCGCACTTTAATTAGCAGCATCGTTATGAAATTAGAAGTGAGGAGCATCTCTTGGGAAGGGTATCTTGTTCCGTGCAATTTAAAAAAAAAAAACAGGCAGGGTAGCAGATATAGAGTAGAGTGGAATGCCTTTTCCATAGGTAAATTCCTTTCATCCTAAATCTTTGCTTCTCCCACTAGTTTGCTAGTTATTATTGAAACTCGGCTCCTCTCAGATGACACAGACTCCCTAGTCATGCTTTCTAGTAGAGACAACTTTAGGTAAAAAATTCTGAAAGAAATCAGCATTCAAAAAAAATGTCTATGTTAACTTTACACAGTACTATGCTCACTGCCTTTCCTCTTGCCCTTTAGCTAGGTGCTCCATCACCTCCCAATCCTGATAGCTGTTGCCTATAGACTCTCAGGACACCCCCCTTTTTTCCTCAACACATATGCACATAGCTCACAATTTTCTCCCTTTCTTAACTCTTGCCCTCATACTATGAGACTTTCATACATACATACATACACACATACACACACACATACATGCACACACACACACACACTAATAATACATAGACACCTATGCACTATTTCTCAAGGCCACTTCAGTTATACACAAAGTTGGCCATACCTTTAAAATTGCCATCACCCACAAATGCTTAACTTCTATTTTCATGAATTTAGAAATTCCCCTACCTTATCATAATCTATTGGCTTTTACCTCTCTATCTGCCTTACCTTAAAAAAAACCTAGTCATTTGTACCATGACCACCAATCCTTTGAATTTTAAGTTCTGTCCCAGACTAGCTCTCCTCCTTGGGAGCCACTAGTTAGCCACTTCTTTTTTCTCCATATTGATATCTTGGTGAAAGGATTCAACTCTACACTGCCTCCCTCTTTTGAATCCCTAGCTCCTTTATCATTATGTTCATTGTGCACCGCAGTCTGAGCCTTGGGTCACTCACTCCCTGCATTCTCTGACTTTATTCCTACTCACCAGTTGCTAAATAAAAGTAGAGCAAACCACAACTATTTTGACTGATTCCACTAAAAACTTACATTACACAAACTCAAATGAGACTTCACTGATGCTAGGTATTCCAGTATCAGCCTTATCCACTTACAATTCCATTTTTCACAGAAGCTTTTCCAAACTGTGTTGTCCCTTCTCAATCCTCCCATGGGTCCCTCTACCCCACTCTCACAGCTAAGGACTTTTTCTAATATATTATGAGGAAAAAAATGAGTCTATTCAATCTGAGCTCCCTCTTCTCCAGTCTTCATCTCCTTTCACTCAGATGCCTTCTGTCAAGTTCTCCTTCACTCCTATCTCATGTGAAGATGCAGCTTTACTCATTATCAAGATTACCTCTTCTACCTGCTCTGCCCTTTATATCTAAACTCCTCAAAAGAGTTTTTACAATAGGTGTGTCCACTTTCTTCCCTCTCATTCTCTTAATCCCTTACAATCCCAGTTTCAACTGTATCATTCCACTAAAATTGCTCCCTCCAAAATGATCTTTTAACTGCAGTTAAGTTAAAGACCAGTGATCTTTTAACTGCAAAACTTGAAAACTTTTCTCAGTGTTCATTCTCTTTGAACTCTCTATATCCCATAATATCATTGCTCACCTTTTTCTCGTTGATGTCCTTTTCTCTCTATGTTTTGGAACAACAATCTCCCCTAATTCTCCTCCTGTCTCACTGCTCCATATCAAACTCCTTTGCTGGATCCTCATTTATATCATTACTTCTTACAATAAGTGTCCCTCAAGGTTTTGTCCTAACTCTTCTCTTTTTTTACATGATAATTTTCGTTTATGTTTAAAAGGAATAGTAAGTTGTACAAAATAGATTTGCAGTTTTCTGTGCAATGAATGTTTTTTTAATTATACTATGTTATGTAAATGCTTGTTTCATTCTGTAAATTAAAAAGAAAATATATTTTTAAAAGTAAAGAACTCAGAGAGGTCAGTTAAAAGACAGCATCCTCCTCAATTTAAAGAGATAAAAAATGTTTGCTAAACTCTAGAGGAATAAACCACTGTATTAGGCTAGACTAGAGAAATTACCATCCTGAGCTTTGAAGCATGTGATACTATAGGTAAAAATTTTCAGAAAACGTGCTTAGATGTCTTTGCAACATCTACTTGAAAATTGTTTTTGTCTAATGTACATTTTCATGATATACAGAAAGCAAAAGTTCTATATAAACTTGTATTCGCCCAAGAACAACGGAAGTCATTCAGTAAACAAAATGACAATCTATGAATATAACTTAATTTTGAATGCTGATCAGTATGATATTATATAGGAAATTCCATCCTATCAAGGATGAAAACAATTTATGGCTAAAATCTTAAACGGAGAAGGATGTTTGGCTGTTATGTGTACATATATGCAAATGTATGCTGTGTGAGAGAGGCACATTTTTAGGGAAAAATACAAAATAAATAATTAAAAATTCATAACCTTTTATGAATTAGAGCTTATCATTATTTTGTGTAATTACTGCCAAAATGTGTTGGTTTTTTCCAAGATTCAAATGACTCTTCTAAAAATTAAATTTCCAATAGGAACTAAATTATAATATTATGTATTGTATTTGGATGCCCACAGGACTAAAACCTATTTTTTTACTTAATTTTTACCCTACATTTGAATGGAAGAGAATAATTTAGAGCTTTGAACAAATACTAATGGCTATTTGTAACTGGAATTTATAGGAGATATTTTCTTCCTTTTGTTTAAATTTATTTAGTTATTTTTAGTTTTCAATATTCATTTTCACAAGATTTTGAGTTTCAAATTTTCTCCACAACTCTCCACTCTCTCCCACCTGAGATGGCATGCATTCTGATTCCCCTTTCTCCCATCTGCCCTGCTTTTTATCATCACCCCCCATATCCCATCTGCTGTACTTACTTGAAGGGCAAGATAGATTTTTATATTTCATTGCCTGTATATCTTATTTCCAAGATGCATATAAAAAACAAATTATTAACATTAGTTTTTAAAACTTTGAGTTCCAAATTCTTTCACTTATTCCCTCCCCACCCACTCATTGAGAAGGCAAGCAATTCAATATAGGTAATACATGTGTAGTCATGCAAAACACTTCCGTAATAGTCATGTTGAGAAAGACTATTTCCCTCTATCCTATCCTACCCCTCAATTACTCTCCTTTCTCCTTTGACCCTGTCCCTTTTCAGAAGTGTTTGCTTCTAACTATCCCATCTTCCAAACTGCTCTCCCTTCCATCACCCCCCTCTCTTATCCCCTTACCCCTACTTTCCTGTACGGTTAGTTGAGTGTGTATGTCATTCCCTCCTTAAATCAAATCTGATAAGAGAAAGGTTCACTCATTCTTTCTCACTGCCCCCCCCCCCGTTCCCTCCATTGTGAATTTTTTTCTTGCCTCTTTTATGTGACATAATTTACCTATTCTATATCTCCCTTTCTCCTTCTCCCAATATGTTCCTCTCTCACTCATTAATTTTATCTTTAGATACCATCCCTTCATATTCAACTCACCTTGTGCCCTCTATCTGTCTGTCTATCTATCTATCTATCTATCTATCTATCTATCTATCTATCTATCTATCTATCTATCTCTCAATTTATCTATACTTCCTCCAACTACCCTAATAGTGAGAAATGTCTCATGAGTTACAAATATCATCTTTTCATCTAGGAATGTAAACAGTTCAACTTTAATAAGTGTCTTATGATTTCTCTTTCCTGTTTACCTTTTCATGCTTCTCTTGATTCTTGTATTTGAAGGTCAAATTTTCTATTCAGCTCTGGTCTTTTTGTCAAGAATTCTTGAAAGCATTCTATTTCATTGAATTTCCATTTTTTTCACTGAAGGATTATACTAAGTTGTGCTGGGTAGGTAAATGTTGGTTTTAATCCTAGCTCCTCTGACCTCCATAATATCATATTCCAAGCCCTTTCGTCGCTTAACATAGAAGCTGCTATTTCTTGTGTCATCCTGATTGTATTTCCTTAATAGTTAACTTATTTCTTTCCAGTTGCTTGCAATAATTTCTAATTGACCCGAGAACTCTGGAATTTTACTATAATATTCCTAGGAGTTTTTCTTTCAGGATCTCCTCCCAGAGGCAATCAGTGCATTCTTTCCATTTCTATTTTGTCCTCTGGTTCTAGAATATCAGGGCAGTTTTCCTTGATAATTTTTTGAAAGATGATGTCTAGGTTCTTTTTTTATCATGGTTTTCAGATAGTTCAATAATTTTTGGATTCCTGGATCTATTTTCCAGGTCAGTGGCTTTTCCAATGAGTTATTTCATATTGCCTTCATTTTTTTTCCATTCTTTTGGTTCTGTTTTACAATTTCTTGATTTCTTACAAAATCCTTCATTTCTATTTGCTTCAGTCTAATTTTGAAGGAATTATTTTCTTCAGTGAGTGTTTGGGCCTCCTTTTTCTTTTTATATATTTCTGCTTTTTAAGACATTCTTCTCCTCATTAGCTTTTTGAACCTCTTTTGCCATTTGGGTTAGTCTATTTTTAAAGGCATTTTTGGGTCTCTTTTCTCATGCTGTTGACTCATTTTTCATAGTTTTCTTGTATCACCATCATTTCTCTTCCCAACTTTTGCTCTACTTCTCTTACATGATTTTCAAAATCTTTTTTGAGCTCTTCCATGTCCAGAGACCAATTCATATCTTTCTTGGAGGCTTTTGATGTAGGAACTTTGTTGTCTATTTCTGGTTTTATGTTTTAATCTTCTTTGTCACCAAAGTAAGATTTTATAGTCTGAGTTCTTTTACAATGTTTACTCATCTTCTCAGTCAAATATTTGACTTTCTAACTCTTTGTCAAGGTAGAACTCTGTGTTCAGTAGGAATTGGACTAGGGTGGCTGTACTTTACTAGATTTCAGGTATTTTCTTTCAGCTACTAGGTCACCCTTTGTCTGTGCCCAGGGCTCCTGAAGCAGCCTCTGCCCCTGCTGCTATTGCTGCTGCTGTCTGCACTTCAGTCCACTATTGCCATTACCCCCACTATCCATGGGTTGGTCCTGAACCTAGCCAGACAACTTGCACATCTTTTACCCTGGTTTGTGGGTTGAGAAGTCTAGAAACTGCCACAGTTTCCAATGATTGAGGCCCTGAGACTTTTTCAGGCCCCTCTGTGCCAATGCGGCCCATGCAGGACTGGGCTTCACTCCCTGCCTAGTATGTTAGATCCTTCTTGTCAACTTTTCAAGTTTTGTTGGGCAGGAGATTTGTTTCACTCTGTCATTTTATGAGTTCTATAACTAGAATTTGCTTAGAGTCATTTTTACAGGTATTTGGAGGGCTTTGGCAGAGAGTTAGGGGAAGTCCCCGCTTTTTCTTTGTCATCTTGTCTTTACCCCTTAACCCCTCCTTTCTTTTCCCTGCATGCTGTCTCATTTGTTGATCACATCAATCCCCATGGATTTTATTGCTCTCTTTATACTGATGATTCACAAATCAACCAATACTATCACAACCTTTCTGCTGACCTCCAATCTTGCTCCAAAAAGTCATCCTTAACTCCTCACTATCTCTCACCATTCACATCCAAATTGTTGCCAAAGTCTGTTGATTTCATCTTTGTAATATTTCTCAAATATGCCTCCTTCTTTCTTTTGACATTGCTACCCCAATGCTGTAGACTCTTAACACCTCACAGCTGGATTATTGCAATAGTCTTCTGGTAAATATGTCTGATTCTTTGCTTTCTGCACTGCAATTAATCTTCACGTAAGCCACTTAAGTGATTTTCCTAAAGTACTAGGTGTGACTATGTCATTCACCTATTCAACAAACTTCAGAGGCTCCCTATGGTCTTCAGCATCAATTTTTTTTTTTAAATCCTCTCTGCTAGGTATGCAAAGCCTTTAATAACTTAGCATATCCTACTTTCAAGACTTTTTATACCTTACTCTCCACCATGTAGCTTGTTGATACAATGACACTGACTTCTTTGACATTTCACAAAGCAGACACTATCTCTTGTCTCTGGGCCTTTTCTCTGGCTGTCCCTCATGCCTAGAATGCTCTCCTCTCCTCTCTACCTATTGACTTCCCTGGCATCTTCTAAGTCCCAGGTAAAATCCCACCCTCTACAGGAAATCTTTCCCAGTCCCTCTTAATTCTGATGCCTTCTCTCTGTTAATTATTTCCTATTTATCCTGTATATAGTATGCTTGTATATCTGCTTGCATATTATCTCTCCTGTTACAATGTGAGTTTCTTGAGGGCAATGCTTAAGTATGTAGTAATAAATGTTTAATAATTGATTGATCAATGCAATATATTCCCATGAATATCATAGGTGTAACCCCCAATCTAGGAAGGGAGTAAAAAGAATACACCAAAAAGCGACTTTGGAAGGACAATCTCACGCAGAAAAACAAAGCGAGCTAACATTAAGAAACATGATGAAATAAAATATAGTCTGAATATTTTGGATTGAGCTAAAGTATAGATGAAAATTATCATAGTGTTGTTTAAGGAGTTCACACAATATAAAATCATACATAGAGACGACAAGTCCCGCCTTACTAGTTAACTGGATAATTCAAAGTAGAAATTTCTGTTGTTTAGAGTTAAAAAAATAATTTATTTATTTTAGTCAACCAACATCTACTTTCTTACTTTCCACACCCCAAACACACACACTCACACACACACACACACGGACAAACAAGAAAAACAAAACTCACTACAAATATGAATAATCCATCAAAACAAATGCCCTTTCCAAGTCATCTTTTCAATCAGGAGATGAGTAAAAATATTTCATCATTAACCCTATGGAATCCCGGCTGCTCATTATTCTGATATTAATAAATCAGAAAAGCCTAGGAAAACTTACATGAAGTTATATAGAAAAATTAATTAGAACCAGAAAACTAATATGCACAATAACTACAAGAAAAATTAAAATAATATTCAAATGAAGTCAAATATTATATTTATTATAAATACAGTCTTGGCAAAAGTAATGAGGAAATCTGCCTTGCTGCTTTCATTGGATTTAAGAAAGGGACTTTTGGTAGAGGATATCAAATAGATTGTTAGATAAGCTAATTCTATGGGTTGGTATCATTGAATAAGTTTTCTTTGATAAAAGGGATATTCAGGTGGTTGTAGTGCTGAAAATTTGAAAATGGAGGTTAGGAAAAAATGAATTTCAGTAAAATTTTATATATTAGTATTTACATATATGTGTATATGTACTTTCACATGTATGTATATGTATATATGTGTGCTTATTGTGTATGTGTATATACTGAGAAAGAGAGAGATTATTGTTCAAGTTATTTGACTTTCATTTTTTAAAAGAGCAAAAGACGTCACAGGATGTTAACTGGATTTAGGTGAAGCAGAGATGCACAGTCCTAAGCTTCATACTTCTAGGGTCAAGGCAAAATTCAGGACTACTGTCAGTGACCTGGGAGACAGTAAATGACCTTGGTGCCTTAGATGTCTGACCATACTCTAAGTGTTCCATAGCACCTGCTTCAACCACTTTCATGACCATTGTTCTCCTCTGCCTATCCCACTAGTCTTCAAATTCTTGGGGTAGACATCCCAAGGATTTCTGGCCTAACTACCTTATCACTTATCACTGTCAATCTTGTTTATCCTGTATGTTGAGATGGTTTGCTGAAGTGCGATCACTGCACATGCTACAACTTTTTGTAGCCACAGGTGATAGTACAGTACCAGGAAGATATCAAAGGTGAATGAGTATAATGGAAGAGGGCTTGGAAAACCCTCCTATCAGAGGTGTTAGTCCTCGTGAGTGTGTGTGTGTATGTGTGTGTATGTGTATATGTGTGTGTGTTTGTGTGTGTGTGTGATGCTATTCACTCACCAGTCAACTCATTTGAAGGCCACTGTTTTCTGCTAAGAAGGAGTAAGAGACTACATTGATACTAGTGACAAGAGGAGATGATGTCCAAGAAAGGTCTGGTTTCAATACCTGATCAAAACCTTTACTTGAGCTCTGAAATTGTGTCATGGAAACTTTGAATCATAGATAAATGATGTGAATGCTCAAAGCTACCACTAGCTATAGCACAATTTTGGACTAGAAATAATTAATAATTGATCATCTTCATGCATTATATATGACGACAGTTCCAGAGCTTTAAGAGACCACATATGTCACTAAATATCACCTCCTCATTTTATTTCTTTCTACTTTTTGGGAGGCAGTTGGAGTTAAGTGACCCAGGGTCATATAGCAGTAAATGTCAAGTGACTGAAACCACATTTGAACTCAGGTCTCCCTGACTCCAGGATCATTGCTCTACCCACTGCAACAGGTGGTTTCTCCTCTTCATTTTAAAAATGAGGAAACTGACATGTGAGTATCTTGTCCAGGGTCATAAACACCTGAGAATCTAATAAGAATTTCAGATGAATTTTAAATCCACATTTCTGAATCCACCAATTTATCAGTCAATAATGATTTATTATCAAATGAGATAATATTAATATCTTCTATGAGATATTTACACCTACTATATGCTATGCACTGAGTTTGGAACAGGGCCTAGCACATAGTAGATGCTTAATAAATGCTTTTTTCTCTTCTCCTTTAGCAACTATTCAGTGTGCTGTGGGCACAAAAAGAAAAATGAAACATTGACTGCTCCTTGGAGATATGCACATATGTGTGTATATGCATATAGACATATATATGTATGTATATATATACACATGTATATATATAGATAGATGTATGTATATATATACACATGTATATAGATAGATAGATAGATATAAATGTATGTATATACATTTATTTATACATGTATATACATGTATTTATATCTATATATAGATAGATAGATATAAATGTATGTATATATGAATGAGTATTTAGTAGATACAGAAAAAATATAAAATAAATGATAGTCACTTAAAATTTAGGGAGGTAGAACTATATCAGTTTTGGGATCAGGAAAGGATTCATGTAGTTCTTGAGATGAACTTTAAAGAAAGTGAGGAATTTCGATGAGTTAGAGGAGGGAATAAATCATGCCCATAGGGGACGGTCAATGAGTGCAAAGACAAAGAGGTGGGAAATAGAATTACACATGGGAGGAGCAGATCCAGAGTGGGAGGAGACCAGTTTCACTTGTAAGAAATGATATGTGTAAATCTGAAATAAGAGTTTATATTTTATAATAGAAGCAATAGGGAGACATTTGACTTTTTGCATCAGGGAGTGAGATAATCAGATCTGTGCTTAAAGATAATCATTCCAAAGAATGATTAGAGGAGGAAAAGACTTAAAGAGGGAGGGACTTGAGACATACATACATATACATTAGCATATATTTATATAAAGAGAGAGATTTTTATTTATTCTCTACAGTAATTGACAGATTTCCTATGATCTATTACAAGAACTCTGAGATCTTGAGTTGGGATAAGTCTTAAAGTTTCCATGAGAACATATGACCACAACTCAGTTCTAGCTCTCTTACAGAGATTTTCATTTTGAGAGTATAATAAAACATAGATCATAAAACAGATTTTATTAAAATGAATGTTAAAAATGTAATTATATGAACCTCAAAAAGAGTACAGTCATATACACATGTGTATACACACACATACATACATACATAGGTGAAATGTCAATTTTTGAGTGGAACTGAGGAACCATTTGAGGAATTGTGTCACTGTTTCTGTGTTTATCTGATTCTAGAACACTGAATTGACCTTTTTCTTTAGTGTACATGTCCGTAATTTGTCTCTCAGTTCCACAACTCCTTGATACTCTTAGGACACTATTCAATTGTCATACTTCTCATGAATCCTAGATTAATTTAAGAACTTTCCATCTGCTTTTAATGTGCTCATATTATTCTGTTGATCACATGTTTCTATACTCTTCTATAACTGGAAAATCCCTAGGCTCTCTCTTTCCCAGTTACCACTCAAAAATTGTTATGTACATGAAGACCTTTGTGCTTTTTTTAATGTATAACACAAGAGAATTATCATCAATCCTCTTAGAATAGCTCAGATGCCTTTAACATAAAACATTTTGGCACATTTCTATTATAATTCTAGACTCAAAAATTTTATAGGCTGTGAATCCACCTTTTTTAAACAATCTGAATTCAGTCAAGGGGATTTTTAAAAAGTCTGTAAGTTGTTCTTACTGGCAAAACATTGGTGCTTACTGAAAATTTTTCCCAACAAACCACTCGTAGCAGTGCATTATGCATGCAAACTTTGCATGTGGAAGGCTGTGTGTGTATGTGTGAGTGTTGGTGGAGGGAAAGAGGAATAAGCAGACCAAAACCAGAAGGTGGTAGTTGGCATAAAGGGAAAACTAGTCAACCCAGCAGTGAGTAAAGGGATACATGACTTAGTTCATGCTTCCTTCCTCTATCAGTCCCATGACATTTTTTTGTTATGATTGTTTTTTTTAAATTTCCAAGTTCTAAACAGCTAAATCTTTGCATCTTAATGCACTTTTCTCCCCTGCTAATGATGTATCCAATATTTGTCTCTAATTTTCTTCAGTGTACAAGGATCCTGACTCATCCATGGAATACAAAAAGGAAACTATTAGGGGCACAATTACCATGAGGGGCTCAAACTACATATAGAAGCTGAAAGGTACAATATTGCAGGATTTTATTTGGACAATACAGTCTAAAAGGTTTTTCTTTGCAAATTTTAGCATTGCAGACAGGAAAAAATAGGTCACCAACTAAACACTTCCTTTTACACTTATCTGGGTAGTCTTAAAACCTAATGCATTCCAATAGAGGTTTAGAAATTTGGAATAAAAAAATTGTTAAATCTAGTCAAGTTTATGGCTTTGCATGTGTGTGTGCTTCAACATTGTGACAGCAAAGAGTTAAGTTTCCACAGAGTTACTAGCTGATGAGGTCACTGAGAATAAGTCAGATAATAAGAAAACTAGGAGATAGCAGGTGACTTCAACCAATCAGGAGACAGGCAGTGGCCATCAGAAAATCATGAAGTTCTTGATAAAGGGGTCCAGGCCTGGGACTAGCCTGAACCAATCAGGGAAAATGACACTAGAAGAACTGAGAGAAAGTTTTTCTTCCTTGTGCTTGCTTAATGAACCTCATGCATATAAGCTGACACACTCTGAATAAAATAATCCCTCCATTTTCTGATCATGGGACCTATGACAAGCAAGGGGTACACACCTACACATGCTTAGGGGAAAACATACAGTGGGCATGTCAAAATATTGTGACCCGAAAGAGAACAGATCAATCCATCTCCTGATAGGAGGATCTGTCTTGAACAGTATAAAACTGATTTCTCTTCTGTATCCAGCACTCCCTCCTCCTGAAGAGGGGTAGAGTCCACTTTTGGCCAAAGGTGTTTGATTGCTCTGAACTCTGTTGTAATACATTTTCCTTGATACTTTCAGTGTCAAATGTGTTTCTAACAAACATCATCAGAAACATTCCAAAGCTGCAAGTTATGAAGATGAATGATTCAGGTAAAGAAATGAAGTGACCATTGCATTTTATTAATATATTGAAAAAAACATATATTAAGTAATTGTTGTGTGTTAGAGATTATGAAATGCACTGGACAGAGATGGAATGATCCTTGCCATCAAGGAGCAGCCATTCATTGTTTTATTTTTCCAATATTCAAGAAACATTTCAGCTTTACTATTTGATTTGAACATAGATAGCAATATACCCTTTTCTAGAGCCTTCTTTGATGAACTCAGTTTTCCATTTAGCAAATTCATTTACAGTAAATAACAACACCATCCAATCTCATCACTCCAAAAAAGTTTGTTCTTGACTTTCAGAATCATTACCACAGTTACAAATATAACCATTATTTAATGAAAGACTGGGAATGATATGATTTGTAACTGCATTCATTGTTTTCCATGGACATATGATCAAAGCAGAAGAAAAAATTGACAGAAAATGAGGGACAACTAGGGACAAGTGGGAATAAGTCTTTGAATGTTCCATGAAGATTATGTGCTTTCACTTAAGCATTCAACATTTTAAAAAATAAATTTATTAAAATGCCTAACATTTGTGAGAAATCATTCAAAGAACTGAAGAGCACATGAATATTAGGGATGTGCAAATCTTGTCCTTAAGTAGTTTGTAATCTGTAAGAAGACAGAAGACATTTGGCAAATAATAATTCAAAGTAAAGCAAAAATACCATGTTTGAGGTGAATTAAGCAGATGAACAGAATTCTTCCACCTACAGGGAGGTGAAAATGCTCAGCAAAAAATCAAGACATGAGTGGGGAACTTGAAGGAGGGTTGGATTTCAATAAACAGAGTGAGGGATGGGGAGGATAGAGGATGCTGGGAAATATTTTAAAAATCAACTCTCAGAAAAAAGAGTACACACTTTTAAGTTTAATCTTCACTATTTACATTTTCTTCATCACTTTTTTACACCTAGGTTATAAACAAACCAACACATAAAGCCTTGAGCTATGATATTTGTCCATTTCTGAAGTGTAAAAATTCACAAACTTTTGGAGTAGGCTGTTGTGAGATGATATGAGGTGGTTCCACCACATCACTACAAAAGACACTAGATGTAGAAAATGGCAGTCAGTCATAAACGTTTATTAGGTGTTTATTGTATACCCAAAACTGTGCTAAGTGCTGGAGATACAGAAAGATGCAAAGGGGAATTCCTATTCTCGGAAAATTCACAATCTAATTGGAGTGACAATGAGCAAACAAAACTGCAAAAATAAGCTATGTAAAGAAAAATGAAAGTAAGTAAAAGAGAGAAGATACTAGCACTAAGGGAGGTTGGAAAATTATTTTTATAAGAAAAGGCAGAAGGAGAGGTGAAAACAATTGATGATGGTCACATAAGGGAATTGTGGAATTTTTTTAACATGAAGGTGATTAATTTATGAGTGATGATAAAAATCATAGATATGACCACCTTTGTGTGTAGTTGAGGTGGGGCACAGGAATAGGTCAAAGGAAGTGAGTAAGTTAAGAAACTGAATGATTGGGGAATTTGAAAGAGAATCAATACGTATGCTGAAGTTCCCTGGTAAGGTATGAATTGAAGAATTAAAAATAAATAAAAAAATTATGAGCCAAATATTGAATTCATTGAGGACGGAAGAAGGGTGACCTGTATGTCTCTCGGCAATAGTTATGAGGATACTGATTGAATTATCGATATAAATTTCATGAATCTCAAAGGAGGGGAGTTACTTATTAACTGAGGTAGAGAGCATCTGGAAGAAGCAACAGAAACAAAGAGTATTTCAACTTTCCCGTCTTGACCACTGAGTTACACAGTTAATGAATGAAGACACAGCTAATACTGGAAATGGCCTCAGGGAGGTGGGTGAGCAGGAAAGATTAAGGCTTCAATAATGACTAGAAGATGGATGGAGTTAGAGAGTAAAAGTTTTAAGATAATGTTTGTTTCCCTTGGAAAAGGTACTCTTCAGGGGACAGAGGAAGGTCTGAGTGATGTTTATTTGGAACTTTGATGTGGGAAAGTTCAGGGCAATGGGATTACGGAGTTAGGTGGTAGAGGATGGTCATTGAGGTATGGATGCTAACCTGCAGGAGGTCAGAGTCACCGGCATGTATGAAAGCATATGAGAATGTTTTGAGTTGATAGTGAAATTGAACATTCACTACTGAGTGAATACTTCCTAAAGGTAACAGAGAACCCTAGGAAAGGGGGCGAGATGTAATCTGGCTTTCACAAAGTTAAGACTAAAGAACTCTGAACAAAGCACTACCCAAACATGTCTTCCAAAAACCTATGATAAGATCACTGCAGAGAGCAAAGTCATTCCAAGCCTCCCCCGCTTCAGCCAGGGAGTTCTTACAAGTAAACACTCACAAGCCTGAGCTCTGCCTGGAGTGCCTGTCTGTGACCTCACCCTCTGTCCTTGCTGTGCTCATTCATTTCTTCTGCCTCTTCAGAAAGCAACTCCCACCACATATGACTTAGGCATCAGGGTGATTTAATGGACCTATTAATGAATAGGAAAGATTTTACAGTTCAAATTGCCATTACATACTTTTGGAGGACAATTTGAAACTATGCTTAAAGGGTTATAAAACTACCCCTGCCCTTTGACCCGCCAATACCACTTCTAGATTTGTATCCCAAAGAGATCATAAAAAAGGGGAAATGACATACATGTATGAAGGTACGTATAATAACTCTTTTTGTGGTGGTAAAGAACTGGAAATTGAGGAGAGGTCCACTAATTGGGGAATGACTGAACAAGTTGTGTATATGAGTATAATGTAATACTATTATGTTTTAAGAAATGATGAACAGGCAGAAATCAGAAAAACCTAGAAAGACTGCATGAACTGATGCTGAGTGAAGTGAATAGAACCAGAACATTGTATACTGCAACAGCAACAGCAGCAGTGTGTGATGACCAACGTTGATAGACTTGGTTTTTCTCAGTAATGCAAAATAGATAATTTTGATTAAATTAAATTAAAAAAGAGTTTTGTACAAAGCCAATGCAACCAAGGTTAGAATGAAAGTAGAAAGCTTTCCTGAGAAACAATTTTTACTGCCAATGTTTCTAATAAAGTTTTTTTTTTCTCAAATATAAAGAGAACTGAGTCAAATTTATAAGAATACAAGTTGCTCCCCAACTGATAAATGGTCAAAGATAAAAACAGGCAGTTTTCAGACAAAACTTAAGCTATCTATAAACTGTGAATACCTTTTGATCTAGCAATACGTATACTAGGTCTGAATACCAAAGAAATCATAAAACAGAGGAAAGGACCTACAGGTGCAAAAATATTTATAAAAACCCTTTATGTGTCGTCAAAATATTGGAAATTGAGGGGATGCCCATCAATTGGGAAATGACTGAACAACCTGTGGTATATGAAATAAAAAGTAAATGATAAATGTTGGAGAAGAAAGATTGGAACACTAATACATTGTTAGTGAAATTCATCCAACCATTCTGGAAAGCAATTTGGAACTATGTCCAAAGAGCTATTAAACTGTGCATACCCTTTGACATACCAATACCACTGCTAGGTCTGTACCATGAAGAGGGAAGGAATGAAATGTATAAAAATATTTGTAGAAGTTCTTTTTGTGGTGACAAAGAACTTGAAATTGAGAAAATGAACATCAATTGGGGAATGGATGAACAAATTGTAGTATATAAAGGTAATGGAGGACTATTGTGTTATAAGAAATAATGAGAAGGCAGATTTCAGAAAATTGTGGACTTATATGAATTGATGATGAGTGAAGTGAACAGAGTCTGAATGCAAATAAAACTATATTATTTCCACTTTTTTCTTTCTCAAGTTTTTCTCCTTTTTTCAGTTTCTTATTTCACGTGACTATTGTGGAAATATGTTTAATATGATTGCATACCTATAACCTATATCAGATTGCTTGCCATTTTGGGAAGGATGAGGGGAGGAAGAAAAAAATTGGAACCCAGAATCTTATAAAATTAAATGTAAACACAAGAAAAATGAAACAAGAAAAAAATTAAAAAGAAAAGTATCTATAATTTTTGAAAGTTGGAGGGCAAAGTAGATTTTGAAAGAATCTACCAGGTCCATCCTGAAAGAAGTACCAAACTCAGAAACATTATAGCCAAAATCCAGAGTACCCAGATCAAGAAAAAAATACTGTAATCATTCAGAAAGAAAGAATTAAAATTATAAGAAGCCACAATGATGATCTTAAATATGTCTCTATGGCATTTTTTAAAGTTTTGTCTTTATTATTTACATTTTCTTCACCATTTTCCTAATCTAGACAACTATGGAAACATATCAAACCCTAATTTTTAGCTTTTTCCCATTTCGAGTCTATAAATTATCACATCGAAATTTTAACAATTGAATCTGGCAAGTAAGTTTGAGCTGAGTCTACAACACTTCTACGTAAAGGCAGAGCCATGTCCTCCTCTTAGAAAGGTGACAGCTCCTTAGAAGTGAGATTTACTTCCTGGGCCAGTAGATAAAGCTATCACTTATTTGCTTTTTTGATAATTTTTCAAGTCTTTTTCTTGACTTGGGACTTGAGTTGGAATGATGGGGATTGACTTGCCTGAATTTCTGTAGCTTGACCTGGGGGCATGTAAAATTTCAATGCTTCCAAGGTGTAAAGATCCTGCAAGAGGTCTGGTCACTGGCTTCTTGGTCTGTACGCTGGTCCTTATGTAGATAGGCCACTTGCTCCCTCAGGATTGCCATTGCTCCTCTCTTCTCTGTCCTGGAACTACAACTCAGAAGTACCAGCTGTAGAGCTGCCAAATGGCACCTTATCCTGCACCAAGTGCTAGCCTAAGTGTCCACTGGAATCTCTCTTTTTTGGTGGGGATAGGAATTGGGGAATATTTAAATAAACAAATGAATGAAATACAATGAAACATAGATAATGTTAATATGTAGTTTTCTTAGACAATATGTGACCCAAAGGAATCTTTGTATTTGATTAGAGTTTAACAACACTGCTCTGATCTACCCTCTCTCATGCTTCATGAGCAGAGGAGGAAATTGATTCACAGAGACATTGTCCAAGACCATATGGGGAGTCAATTTCTCTGATAGGACTAGGGACCCAGGGTGTCCGACTTCTACTTCTAAATTTCTTTAAAATCTGCAATAATTCCCACAAGGACACACATTCCATTAGTGGAATCGCTGTATCCAGCCCTCACCTGTATCCTGCATGCTTATTCCTCAGCTCTTCTCATGCCCCCATTCTCTGGCGCTTCTGCTTCCAGCTCCCACACTGAGGTCTTGGTCTTCAATTGATGGGCATCAACTATATCTTTTATTTTTTGCTTGTTCATTATTTTCTCTAGTTTAATTATATATTTGTTGCAAATTATTATTTCATTTTTCTCCAATTATATGTCAAGTCAGTTTTCAACACTTACTTTTAGAAGATTTTGAGTTAAAATTTTTTCTCGCTCCCTTGCTTTTGCCTGCCTCCCCAAGATGGCAAGGAATCTAATAGAGGCTGTACATGTGCAATCATGGAAATATAGGTCTACATTAGTCATGTTATGAAAGAAGAAACAGAACAAAAAGGAAAAGTTATAAAAAAAATGAAAATAATATGCTTTGATGTGTGTGTGGACTTCATGGTTCTTTCCCTTCCTATGGATAGCATTTTCCATCATAAGTCTTGTGGAATTGTCTTGGATCATTTAAAAGAGTTGAGTTCGTCATAGTTAACTGTCACACAGTGTTACTATTACTGTGTACAGTGTTCTTCTGGTTCTGCTCACTTCACTCAGTATCAATTCAGGTTTTTCTGAAATCTGCCTGCCCATCATGTCTTATAGCTTAACAGTATTCCATAATATTCATACACCACAACTTGCTCATGAATTCTCCACATTATGTTCATTCCCTCAATTTCAAATTCTTTGCCACCACACACACACAAAAGAAAATTGCTATTAACATTTTTGTATATGTGGGTCCTTTCACCTTTTTTTATGATCTTTTTGAGATCCAATCATAGTAGTGGTACTGTTGGATCAAAATATATGTAAAATTTGAATTCCCTTGGGGCATAGCTCCAAATTGTTTTCTAGAATGGATGCATCAGTCCATAACTCTACCAACAATGAATTAATGTTCCAATTTTTCCACATCTTCTCCAACATTTATCATTGTCTTTTCTATCATAATAGCCAATCTTATAGACATAAGGTGATACCTCAGAGTTGTCTGAATTTGCATTTCTCTAATAATTGGGGATTTAGAGCATTTTTTCATACAAACATAGATAGCTTAATTATCTTCATCTGAAAACTACCTGTTCATATCCTTTGACTATAAATTGCAGAATATCTTGTATTCTTACAAATTTGACTCAGTTCTCTATATGTTTGAGAAATGAGACCTTTACCAAACACACTTTTATAAACATGCTTTCCCTAACAGATTCTACTCTTAATTTTTTTTTATTTGTGTGTATCTCTTCTTTCTTTTTTCTTTTTTTTTACCTCCTAACTCCTCTACTTTACTTTCACCCTCTACCTTGCCCTCCTATTACTTAATCAACCGTCTCCAAAGATCCCTCCCCTATCCTCCCATTGCCATAAATCTAAATACCCTTTTATATGTCCCTTTGACCTATTCCTTCGCCCTCCCCTCTAAAGATTTCTACTTTATCTTCTCCCTTCTCCCTATCTCTTTGGTATTTTATTTCTTTATAAATGTGAAGACTTTTATACTCTGTGTATATATATACATTTATACATATATATGTGTATATATATATATATATATATACACACACATATTTGTATGTATATAGGCCCATACACATATGTATATAATGCTCTTTCTTGAACCCATTCTCAATGAAAGTAGATTTCCAGAACTACCAGCTCTCCTCCCCCATCTAATTCCTCTGTATGAGTTCTTTCTCTTGCACCTCATTTGTGTTATGCTTTTAGTTGCTCCTGAATTACTCTACTTTTTGAAGTCATATCATATTCAGGTCTACCCCAGTCCCTTATGTATTATCCCATTGATAATAATAATCTTAAACATAACTTTTACACCTTATATGCATAAACAGAAAACAATTTATCCTTATTTTGTCCCTTGGATCTTTGGTATGTACCTTATGTTTCTCTTGGATCTATTATGTCAAATCTTCTATTAAGTTTAGTTCTTTTTTGTAAATTTTTTTTTCACAGAGTCCTGAAAGTCTCACAGTTCATTAGGTGACCATTTCTTTTTCATTTCAGAATTATGTTTAGCGTTGCTAGGTATGATATTTTCAGCCAGGCGTTCAGTTCTTTTGCTCCTTTATAGATACTGTTCCAAGATCTGTAGTCCTTTAATGTAGCCAGTGCTAGGTCTTGTGCAATTCTAATTGTGGCACTGCCTTATGTAACATTTTTTTCTTGCTGCTTGTAATATTTTGTAACATTTTATCCTTAAGCTGGGGATTTGATAACTTAACTATAAAATTCCTATAGCTTTTCCTCATAGTATATCTTTCAGGTGGTGATCTATGATTTTTTTTTTCTATTTCAACATTTCCCTCTTGTTTTAATGCTTCAGGATAATTTGCTTCAATAGTTTATTGTATTATTTTATCAAGATTCTTTTTTTGATCATAGCTTTTTTTGATCATAGGGAGGTCTATTATTCTTACACTTTTTCTTCTTGATCTGTTCTCCAGATAGACTGTTTTTCTTATGAGATGTTTCACAGTCTTTATATTTTATCATTCCTTATATTTTCTTAATTATTATTTCTTCATCTCTTATAACTTCACTGACTTTGCTTTACCCAAATCTGATTTACAAGGAGTCATTTTCTTTCTTAAGATTTCGGATCTCTCCTGCTAATAGGTTCACTTTCTTTTCATCATCTTTCTTTCTTGAATTGTTCTTATTTTAAAAAATTCCTCAATTTCTTTCACTTGGTTTTTAAAGTGCTTTTTAAGTTCTATGACTTTTTTTGGGGAGGGGGAAGACAGGTGACCATTTGGCTTTACTCTTTGGGGCAGAAGAAGATTTCTGCTTCAGTATTCTCTGAACATGAACCCTGGTCTTCTCTATTCCCATAGGTTGGATTCTTTCTTCTTTGCCCGTGTAATGTTTTTTTTTTTTTTTTTTTTTTTTTTTTGTAGTGGCTTGGTTTTTGTAAGCGCATCTAGTCCTGGGAAGGGGGGAATGGTGCCACTGGCCACAGATACTTTTGTTTTTCCTTCAGTACTCCTCTCTAGCCTAGAACTCAAACCAAGACTTCCAGCCACATTTCAGTGCCCACACCCAATGGTGCTTCTGCCCCCTGTATCTGCACTCACTCAGAAATGTGATGGCTCCTTCGCAACCCTACAGCTTCTTTGCAACACAACTGGATCTGGTGGTTCTTGTTGGCAGTGGTTCCCTTGATCCTCCCTGACTCTGATGCCCAGCTCCCTTCACTATCCCAGGGGTAAAAGTTCCTGTGGCTGGGGCTGAGGCAGCCTCCCAACCCAGCCTAGGGCTTGCCACTTGCTTTTTTAAATGGCTGCTATCCTAGAGGTATGTATTCTTCACACAGACTAATTTGCCCTTTGAATTTTTTTCTGATATTTTCCAATTGTTCCAGAAGGTCAACTGTTTTGCCCCTACTCTTATTTATTTTAGTCATTTCATATTAGTCTTGAAACACTATTTTGTTTCTTTTGTGGGGGAACATCTTGAGAGCTTGAAATTTTCTGGCCATCTTCCCAGAATCCTCTCCAATTTCATTGATATCCTTGACTTTCTGTTCTTTCAGATAAATTTTGTTATTATTTTTTATTTTTTGTGTATGGTGATGAATAAGAATTAATTTGGGCAGAATTATCATTTTTATTAATTTATTTTAAACTTAAATATAGAATAAGAAAAGAAAAACATATTATAAATGTAAATACTAAAATTTAAATAAAAAATTAGGAAAAAAATCTTGTCATGTGCACAGCAGACCATAAAAAAGAATTCAAAATATAGAGCAATAAAATTCCATTTTAAGAAAGTCTCCAAAATAAATACTACATGTTGTGTTCAGAACTGTCTGTCTTTTATTTGCATCTATGTAAGTTTTCTTCTGTTTTCTCCTTTGCACTTCTTACTTTGTTCTTTTTTTCACCTTAAACACCTCCTTCCCCAAGGTCACAATTAGGTATGAACACACATATTAAATACACAAATACTTGCAAATATACCATATATACATATGTGAGAGACAATGTCTCAGAGAAGTGAAGCTTCCTCAAAGAGTTAATTGTTTCTTGTACTGTTGAAGCATCTGCAGCCAGCTAATCTCGCAGAGATGTAACACATCCTGTACTGTGCTAGACCTTGCCCTCTTCTCCAACCTGTTTTTAAGCAGATAGTAGACTGCTTGCTCTTGCAAAACTTCCCACCGTTTCTTGTGTCCAGGCAAGCTTGTGCAACTGCCTTTGTTCTCTGTTTCTGAAGAAGATTTTCATGAATAGATCATGCCCTCTGAAGCCCAGCCAATGTGATGAGGGAAAGACAGTTAAGGGGGAGGGGGATGGAGCTCACGTTAGGGTATAAATAGACCCTGATTTCTGTAACTATTTTGTACTCCCTGGACAGCACCATTAGTGCGATGAGGAGTGGTACCTTCTTTCATGAGAAAGCAATAAATTCCTTTCTCTTTCAAGTTATCTAAGTCTTTGTCTTGATTTTGAGTAGTGGTCTTTGCACCACACAGATATGCAGAAACGTATATAGATATATATGTACATATATATGTATAGTCACATACACACATATATATGTATATATAATCATACTCCTATATAGACATATACATCCACATGTATCTATGTAAGATCATACTATACTTGTGGGTCCTCTGTTTCTCCGAAGGTGGATAACATCTTCCTTCATAAGTCCAAGTGTTTCCATATTTATCTGCCAACTCATCATTTCCTACACCACAGCAATATTCTAAACTTACAATGTCTAGTTATTTTAAATAGTCTAAAACAATATTAACATGGCTGACATTAGTTCCCACATTTTCCCCTTTGATTAAAACTATTTTAGCCATAACTTTCTCAGAGATCATGATTACTACTTCTGCATTTTTTCCTAATAAATTCTATTCCTGATCTTTATCTTATATTTGTGTGTCTTATTTTCTATCCCTCCTGATAGAAGTATCTACTTTCCTTCTATGCAGTTCCTTGCCCTCCTACTTTATCTTTTCCCCCAACTCTTTCCCCTTACCCTCTTTTATCTATCTGAATTTAAAAGACTTTTATAGCATTTCACATGTGCTCTTCCTTCTTTAACCCATCCCCATGAATCTAGACAGCTTTCTATACCCCACCTTATCCTATTCTCTCATCCTCTTATTATAAATTTAGATTTCTATTACGTTCTAAAAGTATATGTTGTTCTCTCTTTAACCCAGTGAGTACGGTTCCCTCTAAAAATCCCTCCCTTATCCTCGCCCCATGTCCTATCCTCTGCAGGACCAATGTGATATTCACAGCACCTACAACAGCCATGAATATTGTGGTACAATTCTGAATCACAAAATACCACAGACTCTCCACAGAGAAGGTAAAACCAAAACATTTACTCGGACACCAGAAAGCCAAATCCATCACAGCAACAAAAATCTTTACACAATAACAATGCAGAGAACAACATCATCCCCAAGCCTTCTCCCTGCTAGGTTTCCCACAAACCAGGACCATTAAACAAATCACAAGAAGGGCCTTTCAAGCAAAATCACAAATAATCACAAAATCACTCATGTTAGCCAGCAGCCTGCATGCTTTCTAGTTCTGACTGCTCTCAAAACTAACTTCCTATCAGCTTTGCTCTAACTCTGCCTCTTCTTGCTCTACTCTTCCTGTTCCACCCATTCAGGAATCTCCTCCCACCACAGGCTCCATATGACTCAGACTCATGTAATTCATGCTTCCATGTGACCTAGGCAGGTCAGATGGGCCTATTAAAGAGTATCAAAGATCTCCCTATTTAAATTGCAATTACACGTGGCCCCAAGATCTCTGTTATTCATTACATAGGTCAGGTTTGGTGGGGCAACTAGCATCAATAGAACTATAACAGGGATAACAGAAAATAAGTACATAAAACAATATCTTAAGCAAATGATGTCAACAGAACTTTACAATATAACAGGGATCACAAAAAATAAGCACATAAAACAATATCTTAGGGGGGTTTTGAGCACAAGCACCCCATCATTCCTCCCTCAAACAAACAGGGCCTAAATGTTGGGGCAACAGTGAAGGTCTCTTCTTCCATTAACTACTTCCTGTTGAGATTGGTGTCCCTGCCCCAGCGGGTCCCATTTGAGGGGTCAGTTCCTCAGCTGGCACCTGGAGTTGGTCGATGCCATGGCCAGGGGTAACAATATATCAGATAGGGAGTGACACCCAACTTAAGCAATCAGTCATCTACAGAAGGAGGATACTATCCCTGCAGAAAACAAATCTGAAAAACAAGGTGAGCAGACAAAAAGTCAAAAAGAAACAAGGAGACCACAATCAGAATCATGGCAGACACAGGGTTAACCACACTTCTGGAGCCCATGAACCCACCACCAAAGCCTCAATCACTATTATTTGCTATTTTCCAATTTGCAGTCCCAGGTTGATCATTCTGGCATCAGGTACACACTCTTTAATATACATTTGGACCTGGGCAACCCCCCACTCCCCTGCAGGTGTGATGAAACTGGACACAATGTTTCAGGATGATCTACAAGGGAAGCTTCTACTTCTTTGCTCAGTCTAAAATCAAGCCTCTTTCCTTGATAAACTTTATATAGTTCATTAGTTGCAACAAAATCCATTCTTCCAAAATCTACCCTTGCTCTCAACAGAACAGTAAACAATTCTTTTCTTGTCAATCTATTCTGACTTTGAATCCAGTGACCACCTAATTTTGCCTCTCAATGAAATTTATCTTTTTCAACAATTCTCACTGTCCAAGATACCAATGATTTTCCCATTCTTTTGGTGAACTGATTCAAAATATCTGTGACCTCATGTTGAGTAAAATCCTCAATTACCTCCCCAAACCCTGTGGGGGCCCCTTGCTTCTCCCGCTTCCTTTTTGGTACTGGTTGAACTTCAGCCTCCTCATTTATTTTATTCTCCTCATACACCTCCTCTTGGCCTGTGTTTAGGCCCAAATCAAGCCCAGCCTGTGCGAGGGCTGCAATCACTTTCATCTGGTTAATTTATTGTTTCCTGTAAGTTGAACCAACAACAACTTTTTCTTCCCCCACCTGAAATTCTCTAACTTCCTCTCCAAAAGGAGAGTTTGAACACTGCAGGATAAAAAGCTTCTCCTGCAAACCAGTTAACTCCCTTTCCATCTCAGCCTTCTCTACCAGCAGCTTGTTTCTTTATATATAATTGGATTGCTTGTTAGTAAGGCCCAGCCTCTCCTACACACCCCTGCCATTTCTCTCTCTGGTTCCATTGTTATTCCCTGCAAACGTCTTTCCAAGTCTCTGGGATGTCCCTTCTGTAGCCTCATTTCCCAACTTTCACACCTTCAGAAAGCCTTGTGCCTTTAGCCCATTCTCTTGACAGAAAGGAATTAAGCAAATCATCCCATCCTGGAAAGTTCATTTCTGTCTCTTCTGACTTTCTGTCTCCAAACAGAGGTCTGATATTTTACAATCCCATCCACATCATCTTTTGTAGTACCAATGTGATATTCACAGCACTTACGGTGGACATGAATATCACGACACAGTCCTGAATGGTGAAGTACTACAGACTATCCACATGGAAAACTTCAGAACCAAAACATTTATTTAGACACTGGAAAGCCAAACAGCAACAAAAATTTATACACAATAACAATGCAAAAAACATCACCATCCCCAATCCTTTCCCCTGTTAGGCTTACCACAACCCAAGTCCATTAAACAAATCAGAAGCAGGTCTTTTAAACAAAATAACAAATAATCACAAAATCACTCATGCTTGCCAGCTGCCTATCAGCTTTGCTCTAACTCTGCCTCTTCTTATTCCAGTCGTCCTGTTCCACCCATTCAGGAAACTCCTCCCACCACAGGCTCCATGTGACTCAGACTCATGTAACTCAGGCTTCCTTGTCACCTAGGCAGGTCACCTGGACCTATTAATGAATATCAAAGATCGTTTCATTTAAATTGCTATCACATTCTCTTAGCCTTTCATTTCTTCCTGACTTTAGAAGACTTTCATACCTTTCAAGATATACATGTATTGGAATTTCCCTCTGTGTGGGACTGAGACCACTACTCAAAATCAGGACAAAGACTTAGATACCTTGAAAGTAGAAAGAAGTTTATTGCTTTCTCATGAGAAAGAGTACCGCCCCTCGTCACACTAATAGTGCTGGTGAGGGAGTTCAAGGTGGTTACAGAAAGTAAGGCCTATTATACTGTATCATGAGCTCCTCCTCCTGAATCCCCTTCTCCTTATCCCATTGACTGGGCTTCAGGGGGTACAATGAATTTGTGGAAATCTTCTCCAGCCACAAAGAACACACAAGATTGATGGGAAGTTTTGCAAGGGGAAGCAGTTTAGGTTTGAGGGAAGGGCGTATGCTATTTTTTCTGCTATGCCTACAACAAGGTTGCCTGGAAGGTGGAGGAGGATCAGACACAGTACAAGATATGTTAGGAAGCATGTTTCTTTACAAGGTCAGCTAGTTGCAGATGTTGTTTTTCAAGGGAGTGTGTTAAAATAGTACAAGAAACAATTAACTCTTTGAGGAGGCTTCACTTCCAAGAGATCATCTCTCACACCTCTTTAATGCATTCCCAATGAAAATAGAGTGCCAGAAGCTCTCCTCCTCAATCTAATTCCTCAGTATGACTTCTTCTTCTTGCACCTCATTTGTATAATTAATTACTCTTTTACCTTTTCCTAACCAGTTTTACTTTTTAGAATTGCATCATACTCATGTCTACCCAATCTTTCTTTCTAACTACCCAATTACTAAAAACAATCTAAGATATACTGTACATTTCCTCATATAAAAAGTAAACAGTTTATACTTGTTGAGTACCTTCTATTTAATATTTCACATGTCCCTAATATTTCTTCTGAATCTTTTTTTTGCCAAATTTATTATTATGGTTAGTGTTTTTTTATTTTTTGCAACAAAATCCTGAAAGTCTGGCAATTCTTAAAATATCTTTTTTTTTTCCCATTTTGGATTATATTTAATTCTTTTGAGCAAAATATTTTATCCTATATTCCAAGTTGCTTTGCTCTTCCATATGTATCCTTCCAAGATGTTCAATCTTTTAGTGTTGATGCTACTGTGCCTTGTTAAATTCTACTTGTGATTCTGCCATATTTAGTTGTTTTCGTTGTTGTTATTGTTGCTTACACTATTTTCTCCTTGAGCTGGGAGTTTCAGAAATTGACTATGATATTCCTATAGGTTTTCCCCACAAGATATCTTTCAGGAGGTAATTGATTTATTTTCTATTTCTACTTTCCCTTTTTTTCTCCATCATAACTTTTCTGGCTTTTCTTTGCTCAATTGTAATTTTCAAAAAGTCTTTTTTTCTTCCTTAAGATTCTGGATCTCCTTTTCCAGTTGGTTGACTTTCTTTTCAAAATCTTTGTGTTTTTTCTTGGGTTGTTCTTATTTTCTTTAAATTCTTCAATATCTCTCATTTGAATTTCAAAAATCTTTCTAAAGTGCTCTTTCCTATCTCTCAGCATGGCAGACAAAAAAAAAGCCCTCAAAGGAACCAAAGGAAAATAAAGTTAAAAAGGAAAAAAAAGAAGAGCAAAAAGGAAAATGTGATTGAAAAGATAGTGAAAAAGCCTCGAAAGCATTGCAATCAGAACCCAATCCTGGCCGAGGGGATAGGTTGGTATTCCAGGCCTGCAATGTATTCCCAAAGAGCCATATAGAAACAGAAATAAGGTACACCAAAAACCCAGATTGAAAGGAAAAGTAAAGAGAAGGTGCCTGCTACTACTTCAAAGCCAGTTGGTGGCGATAAGAATGGAGGAACCCACGTGGTAAAGATTCACAAAAATGCCTAGATATTGTCCTACTAAGAATGTGCCTAGAAAGCTGCTAAGTCATAGCAAAAAAAACCCTTCAGCCAGCATGTGAGGAGACATTGAGTTAGCATCCTCCCAGGCACTGTTCTGATCATGCTCATTGACTGCCACAGGGGCAAGTGAGTGATTTCCTAAAGCAGCTGGCTGGTGACTTGCTACTGGTAACTGGATCTCTGACCATCAGCTGTGTTCCTCCGAGAATGATCTGTCAGAAATTTGTCTTTACCACGTCTACCAGGGTTAACCTTTCCGGTCTAAAATCTTCCAATCAGTTTACTGATGGTTACTTCAAAAAGAAGAGGCTCTGTAAAGCTAGACACCAAGAAGGAGAGATTTTTAATAAAGAAAAAAAGAAATATGAGATTACAGAGCAGCACAAGGCTGATCAGCAAACAGTGGACGCAGATCTGCCTCATATCAAGAAAATTCCTCAGCTACCTGTATTCTTTCTCTCTCCCATGGAGCTTATCTTCACAAACTGGTTTTTTAAATGCCTTGCAGAGAACTCATTAAAAGTTTGAGATAACTCTTTTTGTCCTTTTTTGTGTTTTAAAGGTCATTCTCCACACCTCCATGATTATTTCCTGCGTCCTACCTCCCAAATCCTAACCATGCCAACCTGAAGCATTGCATCTCTTCTAATGCTTTATTCTGGTGTGTTGATGAACCCAAAGACCTGGACTGTTGGTAAAGACTTTCATTTTCTCCTTTCTTCCCAGTGGTACTACTTGTAAATACTGCCTTATAGTCATTTGTTTGTGGCTCAGTCTAGCAGGGGCATACCACTTCACTGATCACACCCCAAAAAAGAGTCCCCTTTCTTACCCTTCCCAGCAAGGCATCATCCATTCTCTGAAAGTGGCCTTTTCTTTTTGAATGCAGCTCCAATGGTTAAACTTCTAAACAGAGAAGCTTAAATTTGTGGCTGTTGCTCCCTGTCCTGCCTCCTGGGGCCAAGCAGAGCATCTAATCTGTTCTTGAAATCCTTGAAGGTGGCCCCGCCTTCACAAGTCTTCCCTTACTTAACACTCCTGTATTCAATCTTCGTAAGTTAAGATCCTGAAACCCTAAACTATTCTGGGTCCTCTCATCTGAATGTTCTATAACTTAATAAAAAATCAAATTAAAAAGTCTTTTAAAAAAATTTTTAAAGTTCTTCTTTGGATTCATTTTGGGCAGGTGGCCATTTAACATTACTTTTTGGGGTAAGAGAGGTCTTTTTTTGTTTGTTTACTTCAGTGTCCTTCTCTGAAAATGAATGTTGGTCTTCTCTATTCCCACAGGAATTTTCTCCTTTGCCAGCTTTTTTTTTTTAAATTTGTAATAGCTTATTATGGTAATCACCTATAGTGCTAGGTATGGAGAATGGTACCTCTAGCTTCACATTCTCCTTCAGTTCTCCCCGCTGACCTCCAACAGAAAACAAAACTGTCTTCCTGTAAGTGCCCACAGAGCGCGGTGTCCCTACCTCGCTGCTGTAGCAATCTATGCTGGTTCCTCCTGGCCCAGGACTGCATCCCTGCAGCACAGCTGGGTCTGGTCTGGGTCAGCAGAAGTTCCCTTGATCTTCCCCTGCTCAGACTCCCAACTCCCCACACTACAGGGAGGTGAAAATTTCTGTGGGTGGGACTGAGGCTACCTCACAACCCAGACAGCTGCAAGGCTCACCACTTGCTGTTTCAGCAGCACTATCCTGGATGCGTTTATACTTCACAAGGACCAAACCTCAGTCATGGTATTTTTTTTCAGATCTCTAGTTTTCCCCAGAGGACCATTATTCTGTACCACTTCTTGTTTATTTTTATTGTTCTACTGTTGCTTGGAGATGCTGTTTTGTCTTGTTTGAGGCGGAAATGTAAGAGCTTGTAATATTCTGACCTACTCGGCCATCTTCTCAGAATTGGAATAATTCTCTAGAATTGCAATTTTTATTATATTAGCCCAAGTTTGTCATGAGCAATTGTTATTTTTCCAATTGTTTAGATCGGACTTTATTTATGTGAAAAGTATTTCATGATTGTATTCATATAGTTCTTGGGTTTATCTTGGCAGATTGACTCAAATGATTTATACTGTCTACAATTATTTTGAATGGAATTTCTCTATTTCTTGCTCGTGAGCTCTGTGGATTATATATAGAGATACTAATGACTTATGTGGGATTATTTTGTATCCTGTGACTTTGCTAAAGTTAATTATTGTAAGAAGCGTTTTTAGTTGATTCTCTAAGATTCTGTAAAGCATAACATCATGTCACTTGCAAGGAGTGATAGTTTTGACTCCCCATTACCTATTATAATTCCTTCAATTTCCTTTTCTTCCTTTATTGTTAAAGGTAATGTTTCTTGTACAATATTGAATAATAGTGATGACAGTGAACATCCTTGCCTCACTCACTACCTTATTGGGAAGGCTTTTAGCTTATCACCATCACAGATAATGCTTGCTAATGGTTTTAGATAGATACTACTTTTCATTTTAAGGAAAGCTCCATTGATTCCTATGATCTCTAGTGTTTTTAATAGGAATGTGTACTACATTTTGTCAAAAGCTTTTACTGAACATATTGAGATTACTGTATGAATTCTGTTGGTTTTGTTATTGATATGGTCAATTGTGCTCCTAGTTTACCTAATATTGAACCATCTCTGCATTGGTGGTATAAATCCCACCTGGTCCTAGGGTGATAAGTTATCCAAGTGATAAATTGCTATAATATGTCATATATAGCAACGGCTAATATTTTCTTAATTAATTTTTTCCATCAATATTCATTAAGAAAACTGATCTATGATTTTCTTTCTCTGTTTTGGGTTTTCCTGGATTATGTACCACCATCATATTTGAGCCATAAAAAGAATTTAGCTATTTTTCTTTTCTTATTTTTTCCAAATAGTTTGAATAGTATTGGAATTAATTGTTATTTTTTGGGGGAAATTGACTTGTATATCCATCTGACCCTGGAGGGATTTTTTTGCTTGTTTTGTCTTTTCTTTTTTTGTTTATCTGTTTTTAAGGAGTTCATTGATGACTGGAACACTTTATTGTTTATGAAATGGGGTTAAATATTTCCTCTTCTGTTAATCTGGACAATTGGTATTTTGGGGGAAAATATTAATTTCATTTAGATTGTCAGAGTTATTGGCATATAGTTGGGCAAAAATAGCTTCTAATTATTGCTTTCATTCCCTTTTCACTGATGGTGAATTCATCCTTTTTTTTATTTTTCATACAGATAATTTGGCTATCTTACTCTTTTAAAAAAATTAAGGTAAGGTTTATCCATTTTATTTTTTTTTTAAACAACTCATCTTTATTTGTTAATTCAATATTGTCCTACTTACTAAATAAAATAAAAATTCATTTAACTTTTTACATTCATTTTCACAAAATTTTGGGTTCCAAATTTTCTCCCCTCTTATCACCTCCCCCACCCCAATACACTGAGCATTCGAATTTTCCCTATCACCAATCTGCCCTCTCTTCTATCATCCCTCCCTTCTCTTGTCCCTATCTTCTCTTTTGTCCTGTAGGGACAGATGACTTTCTATTCCCCATTAACTGTATTTCTTATTTCCTAGTAGCAAAAATAATACTAACCAGTTGTTCCTAAAACTTTGAGTTCCAAATTCTCCCCATCCCTACCTCCTCACCCATTCCCTTTGGGAAGGTAGGCAATTCAATATAGGCCCTATCTGTGCAGTTTTGCAAATGACTTCGGTAACAGTCATGTTGTGTAAGAGTAACTGTATTTCCCTCCATCCTATCCTGCCCACCATTGTTTCTATTCTGTCTTTTGATCCTGTCCCTCCCCGACTGTTAATTTCAAATTGCTCCCTCCTCCTGTTGCCCTCCCTTCCATCATCGCCCCCCTTGCTTATTTCCTTCTCCCCCACTTTCCTATATTGTAAGATAGGTTTTCATACCAAAGTGAGTGTGCATTTTATTCCTTCCTTTAGTCAAATGTGATGAGGGTAAACTTCTTGTTTTTTTCTCAGCTCTCCTCTTTTTCCCTCCACTTTTAAAAAGTCTCCTGATTGCCTCTTGAATGAGATATAATTTACCCCCTTCCATTTCACCCTCTTTCCTCCCACTACATTTCTCTCTCACCATTTACCTTAATTTCTTTTCAGATATGGTCCCATCCTATTCAATTCACTCTGTGCTCTCTGTCTCTGTATGTTCGTGCATGTGTGTGTGTGTGCATGCACGTGTGTACATGTATGTGTGTGTGTATGTGTGTGTGTGTGGTCCCACCAACTACCCAGATACTGAAAAATTTTAAGAGTTACAAATATTGTCTTTCCATGTAGGAATGTCAACAGTTCACTTTTGGTAAGTCCCTTCTGACTTCTCTTTGTTGTTTACTTTTTCATGCTTCTTCTGATTCTTGTGTTTGAAAGTCAAATTTTCTTTTCAATTCTGGTCTTTTCATCAGGAATGCTTGAAAGTCCTCTGTTTCATTGAAAGACCATATTTTCCCCTGAAGTATTATACTCAGTTTTGCTGGGTAGGTGATTCTTGGTTTGAGTCCTAGTTCCTTTGACTTCTGGAATATCCTATTCCACGCCCTTTGATCCCTTAATGTAGAAGCTGCTAGATCTTGTTATCCTGATTGTATTTCCACAGTACTGGAATTGTTTCTTTCTAGCTGCTTGCAAGATTTCCTCCTTGATCTGGAAATTCTGGAATTTGGCCACAATGTTCCTAGGAGTTTCTCTTTTTGGATCTCTTTCAGGCAGTGATCGATGGATTCTTTCAATACTTATTTTGCCCTCTGGTTGTAGAATGTCAGGGCAGTTTTCCTCGATAATTTCATGGAAGATGGTGTCTAGGCTCTTTTTTTGATCATGACTTTCAGGTAGTCCCATCATTTTTAAATTGTCTGTCCTGGATCTATTTTCCAGGTCAGTTGTTTTTCCAATGAGATATTTCACATTCTCTTCCATTTTTTCATTCTTTTGGTTTTGTTTGGTGATTTCTTGGTTTCTGAGAAAACCATTAGCTTCCATCTGTTCCATTCTATTTTTGAGAGAACTATTTTCTTCAGTGAGTTTTTGAACTTCTTTTTCCATTTGGCTAATTCTTCTTTGGAAAGCATTCTTCTCCTCATTGACTTTTTGAACCTCTTTTGCCAATTGAGTGAGCCTATTTTTCAAGGTGTTATTTTCTTCAGCATTTTTTGGTTCTCCTTTACCAAGGTATTGACCCGTTTTTCATACTTTTCTTGCATCTCTCTCATTTCTCTTCCCAGTTTTTCCTCCACCTCTCTAACTTGATTTTCAAAATCCTTTTTGAGCTCTTGCATGGCCTGAGCCCACCAGACATCCCCCTGTCATGTCCGGGATACAGAGGCCCCGACCTCCACATCTTTCCCTGATGGTAAGAATATTTCCTCTTCATCAGAATTGAAAGGTGGGAACATTTGTACCCCCTCAAAGTAGCTCTGTATAGTCTTATTTTTCTTCCTTTCTCAGGGCATTTTCCAAGCCAGTTACTTGAGTTCTGAGATTCCTGTCCACCCCCGCCTAGATCCTCCCAGCTAGTGCTTGGGGTTTGAGATTCAAATGGGCTTTCTGTGGCAGGCGCAGCTGCTATTCAATGTGAGTTTATGTTCTGGTGCTGGGGTAGGGGCAGGGCTGCCTCCAATCTCAGTTCCCTCAGGGGCTTTATGCAGAGACCTTCAGTGATGGAGCAGGTGAGGACAGGGCCGTCTCCCAGGCTCAGCTCCCTCAGGGGGTTTATGCAGAGACCTGAGCTTCTGCCTGCTGCTTGGGGAGCCCTGGGCTGCCACTGCTGCCTCTGCCACTCCCTCCGCTGCTGCCTCCTAAGGGGGCCCAAGCCACGGAGACACCCCACTCCCCTCTCGGCCAGCCCAGACGTCTCTCTCACTGACCTGTAGCATCTGTGGGCGGAGGGACCTTCGTGGCCGCTGGAGATTCCGTCCCTGAAGCCTGCTCAGATCTGCTCCTCTGGGGCCGTGGCCAAGGCAGCACAGGGGTGGGGCTCTTTCCGGGGCTCATGGGACCCTGGGGCCGGCTCTCCAGGGCTCTCTGGAACAGAAATCTTTTCCACTGTGTTTCTGTGCGCCTTGCAATGATCCACAATTTGTGGGGAGTTCTTCTTACAGGAAATATATGGGCTGTGGGTTTGGAGCTAGCATACGTGAGTCTTTCTACTCCACCATCTTGGCTCCACTCCCCCTATATATTTTCCTACTTTCAATTTTATTACTATTGCCTTTGATTTTTAGAATTTTTAATTTGATATTTAATTGGAGATTTTCATTTTGTTCTTTTACTACTTTTTTAGTTGCATGCCCAATTCACCAATCTCTTCTTTCTTATTTTATTCACATAAGCATTTAGAGATATAAAATTTTCTCTAAGAGCTGCTTTGGTTGTATGCCATGAGTTTTGGTATAATGTCTCATTATTGTTCTCTTTAATGAAAAAATATTTATTTTTTTATGATTTGTTGTTTGATCCATTCATTCTTTAGGATAAGACTATGTATTTTCCAATTAATTTTTAGACTCTCTTTCCATGGCCCTTTATTGCAAATAAATTTTTTATTGCTTAATGAAATGAAAAGGACACATTTAATATTTCTACCTTTCTGCATTCGATTCTGAGGTTTTTATGGCTTAGTAAATGGTCAGTTTTTGACTAAGGTACATGTACCACTGAACGAAAAAAATATTCCTTTCTATCCTCATTTAGTTTTCTCTAGAGGTTTATCTTATCTAACTCCTCCAAAATTCTATTCACACATGCAACTTCTTTCTTGTTTATTTTATGGTTGGACTTATCTAGTTATGAAAGGAGGAAGTTGAGGTCCTCCACTAGTATAATTTTACTATTTCATCTGGTAATGCATTTGACTTCTTCTCTAAGAATTTAGATGCTATCCCACTTGGGGTATACATTTTAATTATCACTATTTCTTCATTGTCTCTTCATTATGTCATTTTAGGAAGGTGTAATTGCTTTCCTTGTCCCTTTTAATTAAATCTAATTTTACTTTTGTTTTGCCTTAGACTAGGATTTCTACTCCTGATTTTTTCCCCTTAAGCTGAAAAATGCTATATTATGCTGCAGCCTTTTATATTTACTCTCTGCTTCAGATATCTTTCTTGTAAACACCATATTGTAGGATTCTAGGTTTCACTCCACTGTTATCTCTGGAATCTCTTTCTAACCAAATCGTCATTTTTCTTACTTCTACTATGGTTGTAATGATAAAACTTGTGTTTCCAAGGTCCAGAGCTAGTGTTGCTTTCACTGCACTGCATTTTACTCCCAATTAACTCACATCCCTGTATCTTTCTTCCTTTTTAAGCCATTCTGCCTTAGAAAAAAGATTCACTGTGACTTTATTGGGTTTTCTAATCAGAGTTCAATTTGGAGTTTTCGGTGTTCATTTTGTAGGAATGTTCTTGAGCCCCAGAATGTTCCAAACAGGAAAAGAAACATTAGCCTTTGTTTCATTCAAGTCAAACTAACATCATCACCTGGACCATCATCTCCACTTAGAACTTGTTGGAAATAACACAGAACAATAGTTTTAAAAGCCATGTGAATAGGGGCTTCATCAAAACTACAAGTCCTTCTTCAGTTGTATGCCCCAAAATCATCTTCAAGGGGAGAATTAATTGCACAGAGGAAGGCAACCTTCCTCATTACCACTGATAACAGCTACTGACCAACTGTCACCAACAAGTAGATGAATACAGGAGCTATGCGAGTGACAGCACTGCCGAGATTGGCAGATCTATTTACAGTCCATCCCTGAAAACCAGGGAAGTAGCTCCTGTGAAAAAGGGGCTATCCACCATTACTAGTTAGCAACCAACTTCTATGTATGACAAACAAGCCAAGCTAACTGAAGCAGCAAGGCATTGTGAGGGAGAGAGAGATTAGGGAGCTTGTACAAGGGAAGTCAAACCACTACCACCACCTTAACAACTATTATGCCTCAGATCCTAATAGAGATATATAAGATCCTGAACCCAAGAGCCTTTGTGATAGCAGTGTTTCTAGTTCAATGCCCTTAGTCAATATCCTGCAAAGCAATGCCTAACTCCTGGAAGTGCAACCTGGCAACTGGTTCTGTTGATATTTCAGTAGCTAGAGCTACCAAAGACAGAAAATATACAATTCTTCAACTTCTATTCAAACAGGTAGGGCTAGTAATCCTCATCTTAGATAAAGCAAAAGCAAAAATAGACAAGTAAATGAGATAATCAGAGAGGATACATTTTGCTAAAGGGGGGAGGGCTATCAAAAGGTTCAACATCAAAAATTGATATTTATTTTTGATTAGTGGAAATGGCATTAAAGATGAGACATTATAATCTGTCTCTGTACCTGAAAGATCAAAGGACCTTTCTATACATGTTGGTTCCCCCAATAGAATGTGAGTTTAATAAATGTCTGAATGAGAAGGAAACACTCATTCATTAGGCACCTTCTATGTGCCAGGTGCTACACCAAGCATTTTACAAATATGATCTCATTTGACCCTTAGAACAGCCCTGAGAGGTTTGTACTAGTATTATCCCCATTTAACAATTGAAACTGAAAAAGGTCAAGTCACTTGCCTAGGATTGTACAGCTTTAGACTATATTTGAACAAAGGCCTTCCAGACTCCTGGTTCATTGTTCTATCCATTGTAGCACCTTAGTGCCTCAGTAGAAGAATAGAAGAAAAATGATTTGTTAGAGAAACTGTGGCAAGAGGGATCAAGAATTTGATGAGAATTTCTCTATTGCGATTGTATCCTCAATATAACGTAGCAGGGTATAGTACAGGAATGTGGAGAATATGATTCTTCATTAGTAGGATCAAAGATAATTTTAGATTTTTATTTTTATATGCAAAATTCACAATATTAAATTGTGCTCTCTTGAAATTGCTTCAAAACAAGGTAATATCAAACTGAAGATAGATTTTTCTAGGAATAAAGAGACTTTATAATCATAAATTGCCAAGAGGAGTGATGAAGCAATACTTTCTGGATAGTCAAATTCTAATTTCAGGGCTCCTCTAGGGATCTGAGATAATTTTTTTTTTTTTTTATCTAAAGTTGCTATAAATGGTTTGGAAGAAGGCTTATTCCTTGGAATATCCAAATCTCCAGATAACATTAACCTTTTTAAGATAGTGAAGTACCAAGATAATAGGATTAAACTCCAGAAGGCCTTCCAAGGTTGATTAAGTGAGAAGAAAAGTCTCAGGTACAATGAAATAGAGGCAATATAAATTAAATTACTTGGGGGGAAAAAAAAAAACAACTTAAGCTATGTTTCCTAGGTAATAAATAGAATCTCAGCTATATCACAGTCCAAGAAAGAAATCATGGAACCATGGGAGACAATTTACAGAACTTTCACCTCATGTGTTTCCATCAATCAAAATAATAACAAAACAAAATGTTAGATATCACAGAGAAGTGGATTGGCAACAAAACTGAAAATATATCCTTGCCCTCAAGAATATGGTGAAGCATGTAAAGAGTCTTAAATAATTATGTAGAACATATGAAGCACAACTATATTGTGTACACACACACACATACTCACACCTTGAATTAAATGTATATTCAATCCCAACATAAATTCCCACAGCATTGTCCTTTTTTATTTATTTTTGAATTGTTATATTAATGATTCACCCCTTTCAATATCATTCACACAATAGATTCTAAGCAAAAAAACCAATGGCAGCCATGATAGCATATGTGTTACTCTATGCTCTTTCAGTTTTTGAATTTATGTCTTGAAGAAAAGAGCTGAAGATGAAGGAAGCTTTGTCTCTTCATTAAGAAGACCATCAAGCAGATTCACTCAATAAGAAGTCTGGTTAGAAGCCTAAATATAGAAGCTAGACAAAACATCAAATATTTAGAATAATAAAATATTTCAATGATTATAGTTTTATTATCATTTTATATTTTCTTTGTATACTCAATATCCAACACAGTGCCTTATACTGACAGAGTTAGACAAAATAGAAATATTTATTTTTTAAGTCAAAGGACCTTGATTCAAATTCTGATTCTAGCACAACCTACAAGACCATGGCAATTCAACATATGTTTTTGCACCTTGATCTACTCATCCATGAAATGACAAGATTGGAACAGATGACTTCTTAAGTCTTTTTCCATCTCTAAATCTGTGATTATTATGGCCAGAGTTTCTTGTCTGTGGTCTTGTGAACAGAGAGTGTATTTAATAAATGTTTGTCTGTACCAGTAAGCAGCCCAACATACACAGGGGGGCCTGCTAACACAAGTTCTTTGATCTCCTTTTATAAAAGGAAAGGCAACTTTTGAGGGGTTAACAATCTCTTTTGCAAGCACATATATCATTCACTTAATTCAGGAAATCAACAGAGAGCATTGTCCACTATCCAGAATTTGGGCAAACATGCCATCACGAAATTGACCTACAATGCTGATGAACTTCTTTGGGCAACCAAATTTCAACTTAATTTACCGTAAGTACTCATGACTAACAGTGTCAAAGGCCTTGGTCAGATCTACAGACACTGTGTACAGACCTCTCTTCTCCTGGAATTGTCAGGCAGCAAACACTATATCGACTCCTCTTTGACCCTTTCTGAAGCCACTGGCTCTCAAGTATGTGACCATCTCCCAAGTGAAGAATCAACCTATTAAGGAAGATTCTAGCAAGAATCTTGCCAGCAATGACTGAGAAAGAGCCAGCCCCTCCCCCCACTCCATGATTGTCACAGGAAAATCTATTTCCTTTATCTTCATAGAGATGGGCAATAGAGGCATCTTTGAACTCCTGGGGGATAACTTCATCTTCCCTTACAATCTGGAATATTTCAGCCAACTTTTGTATGAGCAATGGTCCCCCTACCTAATAGATCTCAGCTGGAATAGAATCAGCACCAGGTACTTTTCCACATGAATGGAGACTAATGGAACTCAAAAACTCTTCTTTAGACGGGAGTTTAGCTAAAGAGGGATTGACTTCAACCTGAGGTAAACGGTCAATGGCCTCAGCATTGATTGATGATGATCTATTAAGAACACCATGGAAGTGTGTTCAGTCCATCTCTCTAGGATCATGTCCTTATCATTAATCAACGTAACTCCATCAGCACTGAGTAGTTGTGATGCACCATAGGTTTTAAGAACTTGATTATACTAAAACCAAACAGCAAAAGATCCCACTTTTCTTGCTTTTTCAATGTCAAATTCCACTACAGATGAGGAAAAGGAAGTCCAGGTAAATTAAATGACTAGGGACAAATCATATAAGTGACAAATTGAAGAGTCAGGATTCCATCCAAAATCTAATTTTAAATTCAGTACACTTTACATTATGCTGTAGTTATTCCTCTGGTTGGGAGTAGTGGCCACTAAGTCATCTGAAATGAGTCTGCTGAGTGAAGATGACATGAAAATTTCTGACACTTAGTAACATATATGAGTAATTTATCTCTGAAAAGAAAACAAGAAAAGTAGAGCAAAACAAATGAAAAGGTCATTGTAACAGATAGTAATACTTACTCCTCTTGAAAGTTTCTTAAGGGCAGAGACTGTCTTTTGCCTCTTTTTGTGGATATCCCCACCGCTTAGCATGATGCCTGGAATATATTGAGCATTTAATTAATGTTTAGTGAATTGAATTAAACAGAATTGAATTGCAGAATGAAGCCAACAATTTTTTCTTGTCTTATGTTTTCTTTTGTTTTGTTTTATGGTTTCTCCCATTCATTTTAATTCTTCTATGCAACATGACAAAAGTGAGAATGTATGCAATAAGAATTTATGTGCAGAACCTATATAAGATTGCATGCCCTCTCAGGGAGGGAGGGGGGAAGGAGGGGGAAAGGAGAGGGGGTGAGGGGGAAAATCTAAGATATAGAAGTGATTGTAGAAAATTGAAAACAAATAAAATAATTCACAAAAAAGAAATAGTAGCTCATGCTCCTTAGTTAACATGAATAATTATTTAAAAGAGGAAGTTACCAAATGATGGGTGGGGTGACCTCCTTGTCATATTCCCTATTCCTATTCATTACAGCAATGTCCTCATGAATACTTTCTCACTAGTGTCTTAAATTATCATTTTTTTCCCACTGAACTGTCCCTATTCCTGATTGGGAGATGCAATTCATACTACTTACTCCAGATGTGATTTGTGACTCTTGTCCCAGTGCAATATGTCTCATTTAGGGATTCACTGAGGACTCAAAGCAACTTAGACTGCAAGCAGTTGTAGAGATGATTTGAGTCTCAGAATTTCAGTCATCACAATAAGAAAATGAATCTAATGTAAGAATCTTTACTGTGAAGAAAGGGAGACAGAGTAGAGTTAAATTGACTCTAAATTGTACATCATAGGAACTACAAGTTATCTGTGTTTAAATCATAGATCATTGGGAGAAAAAAACCTCTAAACACTTCTGTTTTTTATATTTTTGATGGGTAGTCATGTTAGTTATAAAGGTATACTTTTCACATAAAGTAATTTTTTGTCCAAGTTTAAGCAGCATGGTTCAGTGAGAAGAGTGCTGTTTTTGGAGTCAGATGACCTTCATTCAATAATGCACTATTGTGCATTATTGGACACATCACTTCATCTTTGCAGGCTGCAGTTTCTGTACGTGAAAAGGGGATTGTGCTAGTTGTTCTCTAAGGTATTTTCTATCTCTACATCTATAAGCCCATATATTCTTAGAACTCTCCACTAAAGTAAAAGATCTGTCCTATGCTATGAAAAAGACAAAATCTAAGAATTATAAAGAAATGAATGCTTATAATACATTCTATATTTTGTCACCTGTGAGTCTCACAATCATCTAGTGAAGTAGTTACTGATAACAATGTATAGATTTTTTTAAAAAGTAGATTGTAGATTATCATAGATGATAAGTGAGTTGCTCAAATTCACACAGCCAGCAAATAGCAGAACCATGACGCAATTCATCTTCGAACTGATAAGTCTTCTTGTTTCCTCAGATCCATCAGAAGAAGTAGGAATGCCACCTATCAATGACTCATTCAGAATGTCAACATATAATCCATAGGAATTTAAGAGTTGTCTCAGGGAGTATGTCTAAGTTATTATGCTTACATTGATGTCTTTCCAAGCTCAAAAAGGATACAAATATCCACATATGATGCTTTGGTACAAATTAAATAAATATAGCTTCCTGACTACTGCTTCTCAAAACAAATAAAGGGGGTGAAAGGAAATATTGTAGACAACTGGCTACTATGAAATGTTAAAAAAATGTCCTTAAGAGTCACTGAGAAAAAAATCAATAGCCAGACATCCAAGTTCCAACTTTAAAGGGATTTTTAAAGGGTGACAAATCCCCGTGACTCCTCCAGGAAGCTTTGGACTCTGTACACAGTCAAAAAATTTAACAGTTTTAAATCAGGTTATTTATTTAGTGATTTAGTACTCATATACATATATATATATATATATATATATATATCTCACAAATATACACGCACATCCCCACATATACATACATAAACACACACACTATATATATATACATATATATATGTATATATATATATATATATATATATATATATAAAACTCCTATTTCCATAAGGAAGGCTATCAAATAATTTCAAAAAAAAGTTATGCATCCTATTGCCACCCAAATAGCATGAGTCCCTAAAAACTGAACTGCAGTAATTAATGGTGTGAAATTTTATTATTTGTTGCCAAGGCTGAAGTTTAAGTAGTAAGTGATGTTTTTGATAACATAGAAAATAGTGGGTAACTTGTCTTATTTACTTACAAGATGAAACATGAAATGAGTACTATGAGGTAAAAAATTTCCCAGGAGATTTTCAGATTTTTGCAAAACAAATATCTTTCCATGAATACCTGCATTAGCTTTGCAATCAAAGCTACAGAATTAACAGTTCATGAAATGTAACATGATGCCAAAAAGTTACAGATACCTGACTTTTTAGTAGCTAGATTCAAAGTGTACATTGCGAGGGAGTGATGATTGAGATGAGAAAGTCCATTTTGTTTTTCTCAAATAATTCAATCATTTTTGTGCTTTTAATGGTCTGGCTGATGAAACATTCAAAGTTCAGAAACTTCTCAGTGATGTAAGTTATTAAACATGTCAAGAGTGATCCTTAACATTGCCTTCATAACTCATGTTTACAAATAAAAATATACCGATAACTAACAATAAATGGAAAATAACACATTTCTATATATTTCCTTGTAGATATACACTGTATCCAAAAATAGGATATTGCATTTCACTGGAAAGATGTTATTCTAAATATCCATAGGGTAGAGACTATTATACCCTATAGACTCTAATCTTTTGTTGGAGAGAAATTATTCCATTATAGTTTCGAAAGTATTTTAATAAGTTCTTCCCATTCAAACTGTTCAGAAAATGTCTGAGAGTGTTAAAAAAGAGAGATTTTTAAAGATATTTAAAGACATTTTATGTTAGCAGAAGACAGTTTGGCTATCACTAAAATGGGAGTTCTAAGTCATTTGGAAGGGTCATATGTCCCTCTCTAAGTCTGCTGAAGTCTATAAAACAACTTCCAGATTTTTTTAATTCATAATTTTAAAAAACTTGCTAAATTTCAGTTAGAGGTTAGCAAAAATAAAAGTACCCTTCTCCCCCTCCATCCAGGTTCATGAACCTTCTAAAATCTATTCACAGACTCCTTGGATTAAGAAACCGTCTACTAACGGAAGCATAGAGAACAATAAAAAGTTTTCATTATGTGATGAATAGTGTTCTCTGAGAATAGAAGGAAAAGTATGGTTCAGTGAGGAGCTGCCCAGGAGTTTCAGTTTGGAAATGAAGGTAATCCACACTTTCATCATGAAAATAAATATCACATGAGGAGGTGGAGCCAAGATGGCGGAGTAGAATCAGGGACCTGCCTGAGCTCTACACAGAAACCCCTCAAAATACCTATGAGAAAAAGACGCTAAACACTAGAAGTCACAAAATAACAGAATGAAACAGATTTCTAGCCCAAGACAATCTGGAAGGCTTACAGGAAGGGTCTATTGTGTGTATCAGAGCAAAGTGGGCCTCATCCACACAGACCAGACTGGAACAGGCCACAGGGTGCTGAATCACTGGCAGCTGCAGCATGTTAAAGACTTTTCAAGCCACAAACAACAAAGACAACTTCAAAGGTCAGTGAGAAAGCTCTCTCACCTGGGTGGGTGAGGAACGTGATCTGGACTCAGCCTCAGCTCCAGGCCCAGGTTGGTGGCAGCCACTGCTACTGTAGCCCACTGTTTCTGGGGCTCTAGACCAGCAGACTGTGGAGGAATCGAATGGCTGATTGGGGTCACAGTGTCGGGTGGGGGTCCTTGGGTGAGGAGGAGTGCTGGTATGGAAGAGTTCATAGTAGTTGTAGGAGAGAATCCTACTCCCAGCCTCAGGACAGAAAAGAGTGCATGTGGTTGCTCGCAGACCAGAGTGTAGGCCAAGAGGGAAGCTAACACCTGTCCTTTGATCACAGCACTGAGATTTTACAGGTTTCTAGAGATATCTCTGAAAACAGTTGCATAAAACCCTGAAACTTGGGACAGTAAATCCTCCACCTAACAAACATCTCAAAAGTCAAGTAACTGGGAAAATGAACAAAAAGGGGAAAATAGAACTATAAAAGGTTATTTTCTTGGTGAAAAGTTATTTTCTTAGGCTGAGGAAGATCAACACATACAATCCTATATCAAAATCTCCAAGAAAAATATGAAATGGTCTCAGGTCATGGAAGAGCTCAAAAAGGATTTGAAAAATCAAGTAAGAGAAGTAGAGCAAAAATTGGGAAGAGAAATAAGAGCAATGGAAGAAAATCATTAAAAATGAGTCAATAGGTTGCTAAAGAAGAACTAAAAAATACTGAAGAAAATAATGCCTTTAAAAATAGACTGACCCAAATGGCAAAAGAGAACCAAACAATCAATGAGAAGAATCCCTTAAAAAGCAGAATTGGATAAATGAAAAAAATGAGGTCTGGTAGCGCACTGAAAAAATAAGTTCTTCATAATTAGAATGGAGCAAATGGAAACTAATTAATGTGAGAAATCAGGAAATTTTAAAGCAAAACCAAAAGAATGAAAAGATAGAAAACAATGTGGAATACCCCATTGGAAAAACAACTGACCTGGAATACAGATCCAGGAGTGACAAATATAGGAAAACTGCCCTGATATTCTAGAACAAGAAGGTAAATTAGAAATAGAAAAAATACACTGATCACCTCCTGAAAGAGATCCCAAAAGGAAAACTGCTAGGAATATTGTAGCCAAATTCTACAGTTCTCAGGTCAAGGAGAAAATATTGCAAGCAGCCAAAAAGAAACAATTCAAGTATTGTGGAAACACACAAACCAGGATTTAGCAGCTTCTATACTAAGGCATTGGAGGGCTTGGAATATGATATTGCAGAGGTCAAAGGAGCTAGGATTAAAACCAAAGATCAGCAACCAGAAAAACTGGAATTTCAATGAAATAGATGACTTCCAAGCATTCCTGTTAAAAAGACCAGAGATGAATAGAAAATCTGACATTCAAATAGAAGAATCAAGAGAAACATGAAAAAGTAAACAGGAAAGAGAAGCCATAAGAAACTCCTTAAAGTTAAATTGTTTATATCCCTACAGGGAAAGATGATATTTGTAACTCATAAGACCTTTCTCAATATTAAGTTAGTTAGATGGAATGTATGATTGTGTATATGCATATGTTCATGTATGTGTGTTTGTGTGTTTTTGTATGTGTATATTATATATGTATAGGTATGTATATGTGTATATGTATATATGTTTGAACATATATGTGTGTGTACATGTGTGTGTGTTTTAAAGAGGGAATAACACACATTTAATTTGGTATAGAATTCTATCTTAACCTGCAGGAAGGCAGGGGGCAAGGGGACAGGAGAGTGAGGATAATAAAAGGAATAGCAGATTGGGAGAAGGGGTAATCAGAGTTAAACATTATCTGTGGGGGACAGGTCAAAGGAGAGAATGGAGTAAATGGAGAGCAGGATAGGAGAGAGGGAAATGTGTGTAATATTTCACAGCATGACTGTTATAGAAGTGTTTTGCATGACCATATATATAACCTATATAAAATTACTTGCTTTCTCAATGAGGGAACAGTTGAAGGAAAAAATGTAGTACTCAAATCTTTAAAATGAATATTATTTTTTGCATACAACTAGAAAATAAGTTGTACAGGCAACGGGGTATAGAAATCTATCTTGCCCTATAGGAAAATAGGAGGAGGAGAATGAGAAAAGGGGTGTGACAGAAAGAAGGGCACTTTGGGGAAAGGGGTGGTTGGGCTTCAAACTGTCCTAAGTTGGGGGAGGGTAGATAAAGGGGAGACTATTTGGAATTCAAAATATTGTGAAAGGGAATATTGAAAACAGAAAATAAATAAATTATATTAATTATTAAAATTGATCTGTATAGAACTTTAAGTCTCAATGATGAGTTCTTTCTAAATGAAGGCAAATGTTAGTTGATTAATAATATAATTTATTTCTAGACATGCTGCCTTTTTTAATTAAAAAATAATGGGAATTCTTTACCTGTGTTTCACAACAAACAATAAGTTCAAGAGCTAAAATAATAAATAAACAGATGATGAACATCTTTCTTGGGTAAAATAACACCATCAGAAATTAAGAGCAATGGGTAGTTATTTTCTTATCAAGAATTCCATTTAACTTGGAATCAGAAAGAAAAAAAAATTGGGAGAAATGTCTTCCTATATTGACTCCAGTCTTAGTATGAATGGCACTTCATTAAGGTGAAAAGAACCAAAAAATTGGGATCCTGTCTGACACTAACTAGATATGTTAACTTGGTCATCTCACACTTTCAGTTTCTTAATCAAGAAAATTTATGATGAGGCAGGTAAGTTGAGAGATTAATTAGATGATCTCTATGTCTCTTCTTTTATGATTTTTTTTCTATTCTAATGTTTAGTGAAAGGCAGCTTAATGTAGCATCAATTCACAATGCCTATGACAACCATGAAGACCGTGCAGCACAGTTCTGAATCAAGAAATACAACAGACTATCCACATTAACACTGAATCAAAACATTTATTCAGACAACAAAAGGCTAAATCCAACAGAGTAACAAAAATCTATACACAATAACAACCAAGCCTTACTCCTGGGAGGCTTCCTACAAACCAACTACATTAAACAAATCACAAACAGGCTACCTTAAACAAAATCACAAATAAACTCTTTCACTCACACTAGCCTGTAGCCTGTTTGCCTGCCTCCTTCCTAACTCTAACTAGACTCTGACCAATATTCTTTCAGTTCTGCTCTACCTCCACCTTTTCCTATTCCACCCTTCCTATCCCAACCAATCAGCAAATTCCTCCCACCATAGGCTCCATGTGACTCAGATTTCCATGTGACCCAGGCAGGTCACACGAGTCTATTAATTGAGAAAGACCTTCCCATTTTAAATTACCATTACACTGAAGTATACTAGTTTAGTCATTAAATATCTTTACTATTAAAAAAAGGATGCCTACATGTTTGTTTTTGATGCATCAACTTCCAAAGTGTCAAGAATGGTCTGTTCTTCATATTAAAACAAACAAAGTACTACCAGGCAGAGTATGAATGAAAGGGAATTAAGTTTTCAATGAAAATAAGGATTCTCAAGGCTTCAGAAGGCCCCAGATCATGAATAGTTTTGACCCTTTGAGGTATTATTAATGAACAACATGAGAATAAAATGCAATATTAGGAACTGATGAAACAATACTTTAATATTCTATTCAACTATTTCTCAATAATTGAATGCTGACAGGTATTTACCTGAAAAAGTCCACACGTTCTTGTTTTAATTTTTTATATTTTTAGATTACATAATATATTTATTTTAAGTTGTCAACATTCATTTCCACATGATTTTGAGTTCTAAATTTTCTCTCCATCTCTCCACTCCACCTACCCTAAGATAGCATGTATTCTGATTACCCCTTCCCCCATCTGTCCTCCCTTCTATCAAATCCCTCCCTTCCCTTATCCCCATCTCCTCTATTTTCTCTTTGGGCATGATAGATCTCTATAACCAGTTACCTGTATTTCTCATTTCCCCGGTGCATGTAAAAACAATTTTTAACATTCGTTTTAAAACTTCAAGCTCCAACTTCTCCCTTCCATCCCCACTAAGAAAGAAATCAATTCAACATAGGCTGTACATGTGTAGTTGTGCAAGAGACTTCCATAAATGTCATGTTGTTAAAGACTAACTATATTTCCCTCCATTCTATTCTGTCTCCCATTTATTCTATTCTCTCTTTTGATCTTGTCCCTCCCCAAAAGGGTTTGCTTCTAATTTTCGACTCCTCCCATTTGCCCTCCTGTCTATCATCCCCCACATTCCACTTATCCCCTTGGACAGCTAGGTGGTACAGTGGCTAGAGCACCAGTTCAGGAATCAGGAGGACCTGAGTTCAAATCTCACCTCAAACACTTGACACTCACTAGCTATGTGACCTTGGGCAAGTCACTTAACCCCAATTGCCTCACCCTGGGTCATCTACAGTCAGCCTGGATTCAGTCACTGGATTCAATTGGCTCTGGAGGAGAAGTGAGGCTGGTGACCTGCACAGCCCTACCTCACTCAAAACAAAGTCAAGTGCAAGTCATGTCATTATTTCTCTGATAACATGGTCTTCTTCAGCAACGAAGGATGAATACACACACAGACACACACACACAGACACTCACTTATCCCCTACTTTCCTGTAGTGTAAGATAGATTTTCTTACCAAATTGAATGTGCCTGTTATTCCCTCCTTAAGTCAAATGTGATGTAAGCTTCACTTTTTTCCACTCATCTCCCCCATTTTCCCCTCCATTGAAAAAGCTTTTCCTTGCCTCTTTTATGAGAGATAATTTGCCCCATTTCCTTTCTCCTCCCAATATATTCCTCTCTCACTCCTTAATCATCTCTTCCTATTCGACCCACCCTGTGCCCTCTGTCTATATGTATATAATCCCTTCAACTACCCAAATACTGATAAAAGTCTCAAGAGTTACAAATATTATCTTTCCATGTAGGAATGTAAACAGTTTAACTTTAGTAAGTCCCTTTGATTTCTCTTTACTGTTTGCCTTTTAATATTTCTCTTGATTCTTGTGTTTGAAAGTCAAATTTTCTATTCAGTTCTGGTCTTTTCATCAAGAATGCTTGAAAGTCCTGTATTTCATTAAATAACCATTTTTCCCCTGAAGTATGATACTCGGTTTTGCTGGGTAGGTGATTCTTGGTTTTAATCCTAGTTCCTTTGACGTCTGGAACATCATAGTCCAACCTTCAATACCTTAATGTAGAAGCTGCTAGATCTTGTGTTACACTGATTGTATTTTCATAATACTTGAATTTTGTCTTTCTGCTTAATTGCAATATTTTCTCCTCGACCTGAGAGCTCTAAAATTTTGCTATATTATTCCTAAGAGTTTTTCTTTTCAGATCTCTTTCCGGAGGTGATTGGTAGATTCTTTCAATATTTATTTTATCCCCTGGTTCTGGAATATGAGGGCAGTTTCCTTGATAATTTCATGAAAGATACTGTATAGGCTCTTTTTTTGATCATGACTTTCAGGTAGTCTCATAATTTTTAAATTGCCTTTCCTGGATCTGTTTTCCAGGTCAGTTGTGTATCCAATGAGATGTTTCATATTGTCTGCTGTTTTTTTTTTTCATTCCTTTAGCTTTGTTTAATAATTTCTTGATTTTTTTTCCATAAAGTCATTAGCTTTCATCTGCTTCATCCTAATATTTATGGAATTATTTTCCTCTGTGAGTTTTTGGATCTCCTTTTACATGCAGACAGTTCTGCTTTTAAGGGCATTCTTCTCCTCATTGACTTTTTGAATCTCTTTTGCCATTTGTGTTAGTCTATTTTTTAAAGTATTATTTAATTCAGTATTTTTAGGGGTCTCCTTTAGCAAACAGGTGACTCATTTTTTAATGATTTTCTTGCATCACTCTCATTTCTCTTCCTAATTTTTGCTTTACTTCTTTTATTTGATTTTCAAAATCATTTTTGAGTTTTTTCATGGTCTGAGACCAATTCTTATTTTTATTAGAAGCTTTCAATGGAGAAGCTTTGAATTTTTTGTCTTCTGTTTGCATGTTTTGTTCTTCATTGTCACCAAAGTAAGATTCTGATTCTTTTTCCAGTTTTTTCTCATTTCCCCAGCCATTTACTTGACTTTGGGGCTCTTTGCAAGGTAGTTCTCTGCTTCCAATGGGGTTAGGGGATGTACTGTCAGCTGCTTGATCCCCCCACAATCTGGGAGCCTAGAGCTGCCCCTGCTGTTGCTGTGGCTGCTGTAGGTTCTTACACCTCCTCCCCTCTCTGCCACACAAGGGCTAGGGCCAGATCACTCTGCTCTCCTGCACTGGTCACATAGGCTTTTCCCACTGAACCTCCATTTATCCTCAGCGTTTTTGGAGTCATGAAGTCTGGAAACCATCACAGGTGTGAGAAATTCAGTTTTCTTGTCAAGGCCTGCTCAAGTCCTGTCTGTGCCTGCCCTGCCCACACTGGACTCTGCCCTGACCATTGTGTGGCACAATATATACTTCCCAGTGACCTTCCAGACTGTCTTGTGCTAGAGATTTGCTTCACTCTCTCATTCTGTGGGTTCTACAGCCCCAGAATTTGTTTAGAGCCATTTTTTTACAGATATTTCACTGAGCTTGGTGGGAGTGCTCTTGAAAGTCCATACTGTTACTCAGCCATCTTGGTTCAGCCCCCTATATTTCCTTTTGGCATGAGTCCTGTACAAATATTGAAAGTGACAGAGTCAGTATTTGACCCAAACCAAATCTGCAGCTCATTCATTACTTATCTACCCTCAATTTATGTTTTAAAAACATTAAAGAAAGGAAAAAGTAATACATCTTATTTAAGAACAACAATAGTCTTTCCTGGCTCCAAGAAGGAAATTATATTCTCCTAATTGTTCTTGTTATTAAAGTAAGTTTTAGCTCCAATGAATTAATGGCTTTCTTTTCTCATATGAATGAACTTTATAAACAGTATCTGGTTTTCTACATACTTTTACTAACAAACCCCTATACAAATTCAACTAAATAATTTTTAGGATATATTAGACATGGCTTGGCACAATGCTCTATAGCTACTCAATAAAAATTGAGAGTACACTAGCTCTAATTTAAAACATCTCTTCCACTCTTCCATTAACAACACTATTTTATTTCACAAAAGTAAGTATCAGTTTGTTTATGTTGTGATGATTTTCCTGGGTGGTGAGGTCTAAACACAAATTCAGTTCTGTGATTTTTCCTCCCTATACTCAAATTTTCACTTGAACCTAATGTAGACAAATGTATAGTAGTGATTCAGGAACAGATTTGTTTCTTTGCTTACATTGTATAGAAAGCCTCTAGTCTAATCATGGGTTTTTAGAACTGAAAATCATTACAGTTCACATCTTCAAGATCTTCTCAAAGATTTCAGTCTTTGTTGATTACATTGCAAAGTAAGTATTCTGTCAGGAAATTAAATCACTGAACAGTATTACCTTACAACAACCAAGAAATTTTGCACATGACTGAGAATCATCATTGATATGTCTCCAAAAATGTAAATTACTTTTTGGACACTCAGCTGTCACACACATAGAAAGTAAGTAAATGCCTGCTTTTTGTTTGACAGTAAAAGCATTGTGTATTGCTGCTTTACTATAATCTATTTTCTGTAATTCATTCATGCTATAGGAATGTATAACAATCTTAAAGCCTGTCATTTATGAAAAGTTATTTTTAAAACAGAATAATGGCAGTAGAATCTAAATGTGAACAATAAAGTTTCTCTGTGCAGTGAAGAGTATATAGTATTTAACATGCAATTCATTCAAAAAGGCATTGTTGGAATCAGGGGTGTGCTAGAGTCTGCTCAAACTAGTTTGCCCACCAATTGTTCAAATTTTAGTGCAAACATTTATCTCAGAATTTGGAAAATGCTAGAATTCAGGGCATTTAAAAGTACAATAACAATGACAGTCAAAGCACCTTTTATTTTTAACTCTTTTTTTCATTCCCAAAATTGTTTTCACATATTTAAACTGAATAAATGTTTGGGAAGTAGGTAGACCAACATAGAATCATTGGAACATAAACTAAAATCTCTAGCTTCCTATCTGATCTGCTCATGTGTCACCACTTACAAGAAGCTTTTCTTAATTTCCATCATTGACAGCACTTGCTCTTTGCTCAAATAATCAGGTATATGATTATTTGTTTGTATAAAAACACCAACATCCTTTTTAGTAGAATGTAAATTCCTTGAAGATTTTGATATGTTCATGTGCCCTTGAGTGTGTGTATACATATACACACATATAGATAGATAGATAGATAGATAGATAGATAGATAGATAGATAGATAGATATAGACAGACAGACAGATAGATAGATAGGTAGATAGATAGATAGGTAGATAGATAGATAGATAGATAGATAGATAGATAGATAGATAGATAGATAGATAGATAAACAGATGTATTTGTGTGTCCCCAGTGCTTAGCACAATTGGGGAGCATAAAGGCAGTGGCATTGGATTGGTCTGGACCACGCAAGATTGATTGTTGTGAGATCCTAGACTGAGACTTGTGAAAAGGATATAGCCAACGTCCTGTATTTTATTGATGAAAAAATTGAGGCTCAGAAAGATTAGGTAACTTGTTCAAAGTCATCCAAGTCATGAGATCATTCATGATAGGTACATAATCTTACATTTTGTATCCTCCTTCTACTATACCTCTCTTACAAAACACTCTCTTCCAACCAAAAATGTTTGTCATACAGTCATTTCAGCAATATCTGACTTTGTGACCCTATTCAAAGTTTTCTTGACAGAGATATTAAAGTGGTTTGAGATTTTCTTCTACAGATCTTTTTTACAAATGGGAAAACTGAAACAAAAAGGGTTAAGTGACTTGCCCAGGGTCGCACAGCTATTAAGTGTCTAAGATCAGATTGGAAGTCAGGAAGACTCTATGTATTACTCCACCTAGCTGCCCTGTTAACCATAGGACTAAGACAACAATAGTCACTCAATCAATATTGTGTTGAATTATGCTTTTTCCTCATATACTATGCTGAGAAATAGGGGAAAAATGCAAGATGACTTCATGAATGACAGTTTTGTTGCTCCATCTGCCCCACCACTCACACTGAGAATTTTGAAAGCTCCATACATTTTTCTTGACTCCTTTAGTGACAAAAAGAAAAAGAAATAATTCTTGCACATGAAAGTTCTTCAAATGCTTGCTAATAGTTATCCTACCTTTTCAAAGTCTTCTCTTCTCCAAGCTATATATTTCCCTCTCCTTCAAATTATCTTCATGTGGCATGTCTTCCATTATATCAACCAAAGGAGACACCTTATGTAGAGTCACTCTATTCTGACAATATTGTTCAGAACTGACATAATCCTGACACTAGACTCACTCAGAATCCCTTCCCAAAATTGCCACACTACTTGGCAGCATTACTACACTAATAAACCTAAGGATACAACACAAGGTAACAACAATACCCACTTCTGTATCCCAGTTCCCTTCCCTCTTTTCAGTGCCACGGAGACCCTGAATCTGGGTTGTAAAAGTTTGCTGAATCCTTGACAGTTTTGCCACAGTCCTTCAGAAAAAAAAAATCTGCCAGGGGCTACATCCCTGAAGCAGCAGCACTCTAAGAATTGCTGGTGTTGAATAAAGAAGGCATTAAATTTCCAGTACCAGACTGGATAATTGAAGAATAGATGGAATGGAACTTGTCATGAGTAGAAGATACCCTCTATATGGGGAGGCATTCAGCTAGGGTACATTCAACTACCCAAATATCTCTTCACTAAAATAGTGAACTGTGTATTGCTTGTCATGGGAAGAGGTCTTAACAAAAACACACTCAGAAGGAGAGAGTCAGAAAGTGAGTGATAAGGAAAATAAGGGTGAAGGGAAAGACTGAAAGCATCAAAGATTTCAAGAAGAAAACTCAAGACCTTGAACATAAACAGATAAATCCTACTGGAAAAATAGTAACAACAGTAAATATGGCCTCTAGATCTAGTAAATGAGTTCAAGCTTTTTTGAAGAGATACTGAAAATAAAAAAGAAAAATGATCCAATTCTCAAAATAGAAGATCTGTGGAGATTGAAAAGGACATGGAATCATAAGACCATTACTGAGTGGTGCAAAAGAGAAATTAGGATTATCACAGCAAAATTTATGTCCTTCACAGAAAACAAGGCAATGAACAGTATAGATAAACTTTAATCCACAATGTCAAGCTTCATCAATGATATAATAAAGAGAACGTTAAATTAGGAATGCAATTACACAGAAATGTAAGACAATTTGGAAAAGAGAAAAAAATACATTAAAATAGATTATGCTCACTATGCAGGCAAAATATACTGAACTTAAAGATAAGATGCAAAGAGACAACCTAAGGTTTATAGGTCTCAAAAAAAGAAATAACAGAACAGAAAATCTTAAGACTTGAAGCTAATAATAGAATAGTGCTGCCAAGAACTACATATAGAAAATGAAATTCCAATTGAAAGAATATAATTGAAGAGTCCTACCAAAAAATATATAGAATAATGAAATTCCAATTGAAAGAACTCACGGATCACCTTCAGAAGAAAGAAAAAAGCAAACACTAAGACACATAGTCAAAATTATCAATTCAATTCAGAAACAAAATCTGCAAGCTATCAAGAGAAAGACCTTCAAATACAAATAAAAAGACAATCAAATAATGTATACTCTGAATCCACTAGACAAAAAGAGACAAGGATGGCATAATGTCTTCTAAAAGGACACAAGAACCCAAGATGCAGACCAGAGTGCCTTATTCTGCAAATCTGAGCTTAACTTCACAGGATAAAATATGAAAATTCCTTCTCCTGAACAATTCTAATGATAAATATAACTCTACTGAAGAAAGCATTTTTTTTTTACATTTATGAAGTACTTCACAAACATTTTTAATTTGATCTTTAATGCATTCCACTAGGTAAACAATGACATTACCATTATAGGTAGTTATTAGAGAAGTTAGATGACTTCTCATGGTAATTTAAATGGGAAGATCTTTCCCATTCATTAATAAGCCCACGTGACCCGCTTAAATCACATGGAAGCCTATATCACATGAGATGATTCCTGATTGAGTGGAACAGGAAGGGTGGAGCAGAGCTGAGAAGGAGTTGGTCAGGCTAGTCAGAGTTGGGAAGGACACAGACAGGCAGACACAGCTAAGTTCATGAGATCTGTTTGTGAGGAGATTTCAGTTGGGGGTTTGAGGCGAGCCTTGGAAATGCCTTCATCCCCCACAATGCTAAAGTGTATTGATTTCTTGATTACTATGATGAATTTGGATTTCTGGTGTTGGGATTTAGATTTCTGGTGTCTGAATAAATGTTTTTTTCTTTTGCCTTGTATAAGCAGAGTCTGTTAGACTTTGTGAATCAGAATTATGCTGGCATATTCATAATTGCCCTCCATGCTATGAATATTGTCTGGGCAATACACATGTCCAAGATCACATAGCTTTGAAAAGTGGAATCCTAGCTCCTCTTAAACAAAGTTCAGGATTTTTCTACTCTATGATGTTGTCTTTCAAAAATACAAACTAATATAAAGAGATACATAAGTAGATTTCATTAATCCAAAGTTAATTAAAGTTAAATTTCATTAATCCAAACCTTACAAAGTTGGTCTTTTAAAAGAGGAAGATTTTCACTGACTTATTCACACTCTTTATCCCAGGCAACCTTATTATCAAATGCCTATACTTTCTTTTTCCTTTAAAAAAAATTAATTAATTTAGTTGTTTTCAGTTTTCAGCAATCATTTCCATATGTCTTAAGTTTTCTCCCCTTCCCTAGATGGCATGCAGTCTTACAAGGGTTCTACACATACAGCTTTATTAACCACACTTTCATATTAGTCATGTTACATAGAAGAATAAAAGAATGGGAGAAACCATGAGAAAAATCAAGCCAAAACAAAGTATGACACAAGAGAAAACAGTTTGCTTCATTCTACTTTCTGATTTCAAAGTTCTTTCTCTGGATGTAGATGACATTTTCCCTCAAGAGTCCTTTGGTAATGTTTTAGGTCCTTGCATTGCTGTGAAGGGCTTAGGGTTATCAGAAATAGTCTTTGCATATTGTGGCTCTTATCGTGTATAATGTTCTCCTGGTTCTATTCATTTTACTAAACATCAATTCATATAAGTCTTTCCAGGTTTTTCTGAAGTCCAAATGTTCATCATTTCTTCTAGCATAATATTCTTCATTATATTCATATACTATAACTTGTTCAGCAATTCCCTAATTGATGAGCATCCCCTCAGTTTCCAGTACTTGGCCACCACAAATAGAGCTACTATAAATATTTTTGAACATGTGGGATTTTTTCCCATTTTTATGATCTTTTTGAAATACCAAGTGCTTATACATTCAACAAACAAAAATGATGATAGTTACTTATAGTTATATAAATTTTTAAAGTTTGCAAAGAAGTGTCACAAATTCCACCATCATTTTACAGATGGAGAAGCTAAGGTTAAAAGAAGTTAGATAACTTTCCAGCAGTCACTTAACGAGTAATTGTTAAAGGCAGGCTCCTGATCCTGGATTTTCTTCAATATACCGCAATTCATCTGCAGTTATATTCTCCTTTGGGGTATAAGAATTCTTCATATTCAACTGACTTTTAAAAAATCTAACTTAACAATTAGTAAAAAGAAGTTGTGCCAGGGGATACATTAGAGTGCACGCCAATAAACATGACTGGGGATGAACCTGCAGGTGTCACCAAATAAAAGATGTACTGAGCTGAATTGGCATCTTTGAGCCAGAAACATATCTCAGAGCTTAAGGACTGAGAAGTTTTGAAGTGACAGACATAGACTCTTAATTGGCAATTGGCCAAGGAAGACCTAACCACTTGGTTGACTTTTAAAGGGATGTGAGTTACCATTCTCTCCTCCTTTCTGTTTCCATAAACATGTAGCATGTAGCTTTATTTCCATGGACTTTTCATAAAGAGTGGAGAAGGGTTGCTATTTCTACACTGGGAAAATTTTGAACCGCTTGACACAGTAGCTGGCAAATGAATTGACCAAGGTAATTTTCATATTGCATCTAAAGCTGCTTCTTCTGCTTTCTATCTAATTCCCCCAGCAGAGGTGAATTTTGAGATGAGCATTTCAGTTGTGGAATCAAACTTGCATATTTGAGAGTTTGAGACTATCCAGATCATTCACTCAACTGCAACTAAATTCATTTTTATTAGTTTCCCCTTCATGCACTATAGGGCTTCTTGGAGGAGAAGATGACCACTAAAAAGAGTATGAATTCAAACTCTGGCCTGGCTTGGCAGAAGACATAGAATTTGAAGTAGATAATATACAAAGAAGTGATGATTAAATATCGTCTTGTCAGTCCTACAAAATATTTTATACTTTAATATTTTTAGATCAACCTTCCAGTAGAACAGAAATAGTGATATTATTCTTGTTTGTTAATGGGTTTTTTTTTATTAATGTATCCTTCTGATTCTTTAGACTACCAAATATGTTGCCCTGTGGAAGTCATTTAGTCACTACTGGTCTCAGTTTCCTTATATGTAAAATTAGATTAATAATAGCACCTTTTACACTTATGACCAAACAAGATATTGAGAACATTATGAAATGCAAAATGGATAATTTTTATTACATTAAATTGAAAAGCTTTTGTACAAATAAAGCTAAAACAAACAAGATTAGGAGGGAATCAGAAAACCAGGGAAGAATTTTTACAACCAGTGTCACTAATAAATATCTCATTTCTAAAATATATGGAGAACTGAGTCAATTTTACAAGAATACAATTCATTATCCAATTGATAAATGGTCAAAGGATATGAAGAGGCAGTTTTTGGAGGAAGAAAATAAAGCTATCTATAGTCACATGAAAAAATGCTTTAAATCACTATTGCAAATCAGCACAACTCTGAGGTGCCACATCAAACGTATCAAATTGACTAATATGACAAAATAGAAAAATGATAAATGCTGGAAAAGATATGGGAAAGTTGCAACACTAATGTATTGTTGTTGAAACTGTGAGCTGATCCAATCATTCTGGAGAACAATTTGGAACTATGATCAAAGGGCTATAAAAATGTACATACCCTTTGATCCAGCAATACCACTTCTAGGACTCTGTTCAAAATAAAGATCATAAAAATGGGAAAAGGACCCACATGTAAAACATAATCATAGATGCTCTCTTTGTGTGGCCAAGAAGTGGAAATTGAGGGGATGCCCATCAGCTGGGGAATGGCTCAACATAATTGTGATATATAAATGCAATGGAATACTGGTGTGTTATAAGAAATGAAGAACAGGTAGACTTCAGAAAAACCTTGAAAGATTTATATGAACTTATTTGGAGTAAAGTGAGCAGAACTAGGAGAATATTATACACAGTAACAGCCACAGTGTTCAAGGATTCATTTTGATAGACTTATCCCTTCTCAGAAATGCAAGGACCTAAAACAATCCCAAAGGACTCATGATGGAAAATGCCACCTAGGTTCAAAGAAATAACTATGGAATCTGAATGCAGAGAGAAGCAGACTATTTTTATTTTGTTTTTTCTTTCTCATGGTTTCTTCCATTTGTTATAATTCTTCTGTAAAACATGACTAAAGTGAAAATATTTTTAATAGGAATGTATAGGTAAAGCCTATATTAGATTGCAGGTCATCTTGGGGAGTGACAGAGGAAGGAGGAGGGAATATTTAAAACTTATGAAAATAAAGATTGAAAATTAAAAATAAATAAATTAGTGTAAAAAAACAATAATTGCACCTATCACACAGAGTTGTTATGAGGATCAAATGAGAATAAAGCACTATAAAAACTCTAAGTTTTTTACATAAATATTAAATTAGTGACATTATAAAGAGGATGATATCTTAACTGTTCTTCAATTTAGAGGATGCTAATAGCTATTCTATTCCCTATCCACAATGTACATTGCCTACCTTCCTACACCCCATCATTTCTTTGAAGACCTTAGCCACCCATCATTTATAAACTCAAAGTCATTTTACCCAGGAACCAAGAATATAAAGGAGATAGTAGTCAAACTCCTTTATTCAGAGAACAAACCCCCCAGAGACTGAATGAAGTCTCAATGTGTGATGAAAGCAGGAAGGGGTGTGAGTGTGTAGAGCCAAGATTGTGGAGAAAAGGTGTCAATTCACCTGATCTCTCCCCTAGATTCCTCCTAACAGCTTTAGGTAATGCCATAAAACAATTCCTGAAACAGATGAATTGAAACATTTTTTTTCAGGCAAAGACAAGTTAGAAGGTCAGCAGGAAAAATCTGTCACATCTGGATGAAAGTGGAGCACAGTCTGGTGCAGGCCACATCAGCACAGACCTAGCCTCAGCAAACCAGGAGCAGGCTTTATGAGCCAAAGAGGCAGCAGTAGCTGCTGCTACTTCCAGAACTTTCAATTTGTAGACTCTAAGGGATCCAAACAACTGATCGGAAGGAGATTACAGGGATCTCTGCTAGCACTGAGGTAGGATTCGGGTGCTTTGCAAACACTCCAATCCAGGTCACCATCCTAGATGGAAGTCCCAGGGTGAGGAGGAACATTAGCACACTAGAGTTTGAAGCTAGAGTGGAGCAGCGACTCTAATCATAGCGCAAAGGCAAAAAGAGTGCTATTGTCACTCAAAACACAAGTCAGTCAAGGAGAGCAGTAAACAAACCTTTCCTTAGATCATAACACCTTGGAAGGACTAAAAGCTTGCAGGTCCCTAGAAAATCACTGAAAACAGCACAAATCCCCTGAAGCTAGAGACAATGTGCCCTTCACCTTGGAGGCAGAGGCCTGCTTTAACAAAGAGTTAAAAAGTCAAAAAATAGACAGGGAAAATGAGCAAAAAACAGAAAAAAACAGCCATAGAAAATTACTATGGTGACGAGGAAGATCAAAGCACACACTCAGAAGTAAATAACAAAGTCAAAATATCTACATTCAAAACCTCTTAGAAAAATATCAATTGGTGTCAGGCAGAGGAAGAGCTCAAAAATGATTTTAAAATGAAGTGAGGCAGAGGAAAAACTTTTAAGAGAAATGAGAGCAATGCCTGAAAATCATGAAAAAAAAAGAGTCAAAAGCATGGTAAAGGAGACATAAAGCTTACTGAAGAAAATAACATCTTTAAAAAACAGACGGGACTAAATGGTAACATAGAACCAAAAAACCTATGAGGAAAATTATGGCTTAAAAAGCAGAATTGGCCAAATGAAGAAAAGGCAAAAAAAATCCACTGAAAAAATACTCCTTGGAAAGTAAAACCGGCCAAATGGAAAAGGATATCCAAAAGTATGCTGAAGAAAATAATTCCTTAAAAATTAGAATTGAGCAGATAGAAGCTAATGAATTTATGATAAATCAAGAAAGAATAAAAAAAACCAAAAGAATGAAAAAATAGAAGACTATGTGTAATATCTCATTGGAAAACAATTGACCTAGAAAAAAAATTCAGGAGAGAATATTTGAAAATTACTAGACTACCTGAAAGCCATGATTTAAAAAAGACCCTAGACATTACTTTTCAAGAAATTATCAAGGAAAAGTTCCCTGATATTCTAGAACCGGAGGGTAAAACAGAAATTGAAAGACTCTACTAATTACCACCTGAAAGAGATCCCAAAATGCAAACTCCCAGAAATAGAATAGTAATTTCCAGAGTTCTCAGATGAAAGAGAAAATATTGCAGGCAACTCGATGGAAACAACTTGAATATCATGGAGCCACAGTCAGGATAGTATAAGATTTACAGTTTTTGCATTAAAGGATGGGAGCATTTGGAATATGATATTCTGGAGGGCAAAGGAGCTAAGATTACAACCAAGAATCACATAGTTGGCAAAATTGAGTTTAATTCTTCAGGGGAAAAATGAACATTCAGTGAAACAGAGGACTTTCAAACATTATTAGTGAAAAGACCAGAAAAGAATAGAAAATTTTACTTTCAATTACAAGATTCAAAAGAAGTATAAAAAGGTTGGAAAAGTGAGGACAAATGAAGATAAGGGGACTTCCATGAAGACACACAGTTAGTCTGACCTGGGTCTCAAATACAGATCTCCTGATCATAGTCTAAGGTTCTATTCAGGACACTACATTTCTATTTCTTGAATACAGGAGTGAATGAATGAAAAATCAAAACAAAACCCATCCTAACCACCTTGGAAGGGACCTGAGCTAAGTTCCTTTGAACAGGCACTCTTTGTTTCTTATCTGTGTTCCTTATCCCTTCTACTAAACCCAAGCTGCTTGTTATAAACTTGCAGTTCAAGTTTTGTTCCTCTGGCCTTCTCCTGAAACCATAGTTATAGACAGAAGTTCACTTTCAGATCAAGGTTCATTCTTGGCAGCATTCACTTCAACATAACCCATTTGAACCTAATTCAATAAACATCTATTATACACCTACCATATGTAAGTAACTGGTAAAGAAAAGATAAAGCTAAAAATAGCAGGCTTTGAGAATGCTTTACATTATTCTTGGGGCATTTAATATATAAACAGATAAGTATAGAGAAGATAATTTGAGAAATGACATTGAATTAACAACTGTGTTAATCGAGAAAGATGGCTTCTGAACTGAGCTTTGAAAAAATCTATGCACTGTAAGAGTCAGGTGTAAGGAAGGAGTTAGTTTCAGACAGTCAGTGCAAAGACATAAATTGAATATTTATGTGTTTCTGAGGAATATCAAAAGTGACCACTTGACTGGAACATGAGTTTGGTAAAAATGTAGTAATTACTCTTAAACCCGAGAATATAGATTAAATACAAATCATGAAGGACCAATTCAAGGAATCTATATTAATTCCAGAAACAATAGGGAGCCATTGTCTTCTTTAGCTGACACATGATATAGTCAGATGAGCTTCAAAAGGATTATTTTGACAATTGTGTGAAGGATTGACTAGAAAGGGGCAAAACTGGAAGATACAAGTTTATTTAGGAGGTTGGTATGGAAAAGATTCTGATAGATGAGCTAAGAATCAGCCAGCAAAAATCAAAAACAGACAAACAAAAACCAACAGAAGCGGAAGGAAGAGGGGGGTGAAACAATATTTTATTACAAGAAACTTTGAAGATTGGCAAGAAAGGTCCATCTCACTTTTAAGAGTGGTAGAAGAACTGAAAAAAGAAATGAGAGTGATACAAGAGAATTACCAAAAAAGAGACAATAACTTAAAAAACTACTTTAAAAAGTAGATACAAAAATCCACTGAATAGAACATCTCCTTAAAGAGTACAATTCATCAAATGGGAAAGAAAGCACAAAAGTTAACTGAGGAAAACAACACCTTCAAAGTTCAAATTGGACAAGTAGAGGTTAATGACTCTATGAAGCATCTAGAATTGATCAAATTCAAAAGAATGATAAAATGGAAGAAAACTTAAAGAACTCATTGAAAAAACAACTGACCCAGAAAGAAATCCAGGAGAGAAAATATAAGAACCATGGGATTTTATAAAGCCATTTTTTCACCTTGAAGTATTATGCTTAATTTTGCTGGGTAAATGACTTTTGGTTTTAATCCTAACTCCTTTGCCTTCCAGAACACAATGTTCCATGAACTCCATTCTTAATGTTGTAGCTACCAAGTCCTGTGTAATCCTGATTATGACTCCCCTATATATAAATTGTTTCTTTCTGGTTCATTGCAGTATTTTTCCTTCTGTAATCTGACTATAATGTTCCTTGGAGTTTTTATTTGGGGATGTCTTTCCTGAGGTGATTGACAGATCCTTTCAATGCCTGTTTTACCCTCTGGTTCCAGGACATCAGGGCAATTTTCCTTGATAATTTTTTGAAAGATGCTATCCAGGTCCTCCTTTTGATTATGGTTTTCATATAATTCAGTGACTCAGATATTCAATGAAATAGAAGGATTCCAAGTTTTCGTAAGAAAACCAGAGCTCAACCAGAAATATGACCTTCAATATCATGATTCAAGAAAAGCATCAATAGGTAAAAAGGGAAAAGAAAACATGAGGGATTCAATAGAGCTAAACTATTTACATTCATACATTGGAAGATAATACTTGTCATTCTTTTTTTAAAAGTATCACTAACAATACAGTTAGGAAAAATGTACATAGCAAGTGTGGCCATATGGTGAATTTGAAGGAATTACATAAAATATTAAGGGGTGAGAAAGAGGAATACAGTGAGTCCAGAAGGAATGAAGAGAGAATATTAAATTATTTTATGTGAAGAAACCTGAAAGGCCTATTACAGTGGAGGGAAAAATGAGAGGGTTGGTGACAAGTATCATTTGAAACTTTCATCAGTACTGGCTAAAAGTGGAAATCATATACATAATCAATTGAATATAGAAAGTTATCTTACTGACAAGGAAGTAGAAATGAGGAGATCAAGTAAAATAAAGGTGGGGACTATCAGAAAAGAGGAAAGATCAGGGGAGGTGGTAGACAGAAGCAAAACACTGGAGAGGAAGAAAAGGGGGAAAGAAGAGGAAAAATAGGAAGAATACCAGGATAGAAGGAAATACTTGGGGAGCAATCATAACTGTAAATGTGAATGGGATGAACTCTCTCATAAAATGAAAGCCGATAATCCAGTAGATAAAAAAAGACAGAATCCTACAATATGCTGTTTACAAGAAACAAACTTGAAACAGATACATATACAGTTTAAGGTATGGGCCTAGAGCAGAATCTGTTATGCTTCAGCTGAAATAAAATAAAAAAAAAATAAGGGTAGCAATCCTGATGTCAGACAAATAAAAAGCAAAAATAGACCTAAAGAAAGAGATCAGGAAGGAAACATCTTCTGAAAGGTACCATGGAATATGAAACAAGATCAATACAAAACATACGTACACCAAGTAGTATACCACACAAATTAAAGTTAAGTAAGTTAAGTTATAGGAAGAAATGACAACAAAGAACACAATAAATTCAACCAAAAATTTAAAAAAAAAGAAAGGAACTAAGAAGCTAAACAAAATATTAGAAAAGTTTGCAAGAATGCAAGTCATTTCTCAACTGATAGTCAAAGGACATAATAGGCAGTTTTCAGGAAGAAGAAATCAAAGTTATCGGTAGGCAGATGAAAAAGTACTCAATCATTTTTGATTAGAGAAATGTGATTTAGGACAATTCTGAAGTAACACATAACATGAATCAGATTGATTACTGATAAAAAAAAGAAAATTAAAATGTTGCAGAGGAAGGGGTAAAATTGAGACACTAATGCACTGTTGGTGGAGTTGTGAATTGATCCAACCATTCTAGAGAGCAATTTGGAACTCTGCCCAAAGGGCAGCCAACTGTGCATACCCTGTAATTCAATATTATCAATACTAGGTCTGTATCCCAAGAGAGATCAGAAAAAAAAAGGGGGGAAAGAACCTACATGTACAAAAAGACTTAGAATAGCCCTTTTGGTATTGGCAAAATATTGGTAACTGAGGTGATGTCCATCAATTTGGGAATGGCCGAGGTAGATGGATGTAATGGAATACAATAAAAAAGGATGAACGCTAAGAGCTACAGTAAGTGCAGTGTTGTTGAGGTTGTTATTACTATTATTGCCTGACCTTCATTCTTGAAGAGGGCCATGACATCAGGGAAGTGATACCATGACACGAAGGGGAAATATATTTAACTGAGGAAGGGCAGTGGGAAGTCACCAGTTTCACTTTTTCCTCTGAGCTATTTGGGTTCAGGGGCAAGATATAGATCAGGACAACTGGAGATTATCCTGGATGCAGTGAGGACCTTGGCTTTTTTAAACTAGGGTCTTTAACAGATTTGAGTAAGATAGTACTCATTCGGTGATTAAGGCTAGGTGAGGAATGAGATGCAGAATGGTCTCTTTTACTTACTCAAAAAAAAGCAAAAATAAAATAAATTTTTGAGGGGAAGACCCCTCAGGGTTTCTGATCAGAATAGGTATAATTTGCATTTATTTTGATTCTGAGCCAATCACAGACCAAAAAATGACCAAGTGGGGCTTGGCCTGTGATCTATTCTTGGCTAATCAATAAGAAATGATGAATAGGCAGATTTTAGAAAAACCTGGGGAAACTTGTATGAACTGATGCAAAGTGAAATGAGCAGAACCAGGAAAACATTGTAGACAGCATCAGCAGCATTGTTCGATGATCAGCTATGAATGATTCAGCTCTTCTCAGCAACAAAATGATCTAAGTACAAAGGACTCAGAAAGGAAAATGCTGCCCATATCCGGATATAGAACTGTTGGACTCTGAATGCAGATTGAAGCACACTTTTTTTTTTTACTTACTTTACTCTTTCTCATGCCCCCGCCTCCGCTGGATCTGTTTCTTCCTTCAAATAATAAAAATTATGAAAATATTTTTTCACGTGGTAGCATTATGTATAAACTATCAAACTACTCACTATTTTTAGAAGATGGGAGAAGGGAGAAAAATTTGAAACTCAAAATCTTGTAAAAATCAATGCAAAAAATTTCCTTGATATTTAACTGGGGAAAAAATAAAATACTATTAAAAAAAAGATGAGAGCCCCAGCCACCCTTGGTCTAGCAATGGTTATGAGTGTATGTATATTGTTACTTATTCTTAGGCAAATATTATCATGTCTTGTAAAATCTAGAATTGGATGAATTAATCTATTTTGTAAATGAGAAATATTGTCTATTAAAATAATCAAATGATGTTTCTGGAAACAAAAATCCATCCTTTTAATGCCATATTTTTTGTGATATAAATTGCTTAAATTTCATAATTTTTTGGTGACATAAATAGATGCAACTCATGGAGTAGCACAGTTTCTGAAGAATCTAAATTATATGTGAACCCTAAGATAATGAATAGTCAGACAGTGGATTTAAGTATGCTATTGTACCAAGACTTTAAGAGGTAGTATAAAATGTTTTATCCAGGAAATGCCCCAATAATGAGACCATAATATAGAAAATAAAAAAGTATATAATTGTGGGGGGGGAAGTACTAAGAAAATTCCAAGGAAGAATAGATATTTGAGTCAAAGTGTAGGAATAATGGCTTTTATTTCATATACAATTTAATTTTCCATTGGTTCAACTAAGAACTATAACTCCCAATCAGGCACTTCGCTTAGAGGGAAACCTGGCAAGAATATGTTTGCTGTTATGTCTGAGATGATATTTACCTCTCTGTCTATTCACATTCAATGAACTTAGCAAGAATATAATTAAGTATTGGTCATGCTGCCTAGATGAATCAATTATTAGGCATAGAGACAGAACCATTAAACTGATTTGATGCATTTCAGTTTAGTTTATTGTTAGAAAACATATTATTTGAGACATTTGAACAAATTCTCCAGTCACCATTTGAATGACTACAGTTTCAGGTAGAAGTGGAACAATGGAGGAAAACTGATTATCTTCAATAATGGAGCACAACTGGTTATTACGAATCCTTCAGTTATCACTCCCTTCTGACAGAAAATGCTTCATGCAGTGCCTCTATTCTTATGGTTACAAGTTAAGGAGGGAATATTCATAAGGTTACACAAACCAATCTCATTTCAAAATGATACCATTAATAAATTTTAATGAAACCACATGAGAAACTGGGTGGGAAAGTATGTTAAAAGTTGTCTTCTAGCTATCAACATCTCAGTTCAAATGCTGTCTTTGATACGTACTGACTGGGTGAACCTCAGAAAGTTTCTTAACCTCTTAGTGTCCTTGGCAATGTTCTAGATGGTGGCAGAGCAGATGTTAATCTGCTTTGGAAAAAGGCTTTTCCTCATGAGGAGTTCCCTGATGTAAATAGAGATTTCTAAAAAAAAATGTTAATAAAGTCTTGAAAGCCATCTTTACCTTCATTGAACCGACAGTTTATACCATTGCTGGTATTTTAGACTACTTGTACCCTGCTAACATCTTTTCATATCTACACAGAACAAACTGATAAAATGAGTCAGGAAATGACTGAACCAAAATTTCTTTGATATATTTCCTGAACATAAATTCACTGAGGTTTTTCCTGGGTAGAGAGGAGGTTCAAAAAAGTTGGTTTCCCATTTTCAAATACTAGGGATTTCAGGAATAACTTGTGGTAAAGTTTCTCAGCAGGAACAAGATTAAAAATTTAAAAAGAAAGAGAAAGCAGCTGATAATTTTCAATTTCTTAAAGATCTTTCATATGCTTAGAATTTTGTTTGAATGAGTCATTTGAATAAATATAATCATCCATAAGAATGAATTTAATGCCATTTTGAGAGAATAGATAGGAAGCCTATAACATAAATGATTTAGAATTCCTATGTATGAGGCAAACTGGGTTGATCAGAAAATTAAAGGAGGGCATAAGGAAGAGCACACTCTACATTCAGTCACCTTGGAAGAGGGATAAGTTGATCCACCAACGATTCTATATCTATTTGGCATGACCAACAGGAAACAATGGAAGCCTGAACAGAATAATGGGGATTGGCAATGTAGTCCTTAACATGCAAAATGCGTTTTCTCCTCATGTTCCCCTCATAGAATTCCTAAATGCTTTAAAAAAAATAGGCTATCTAACCTGTAGTTCCATGGACTGAGTTATACTTTCAACAGGTAAGTTGGTGTTCATTGGTACCAGAGAAAAGAAGTATGTAATGAACAGGCGGAAGTTTCCAAGAAGCATGTTCAGGCTCAACATAAAGGAAACAAACAAAAAATCTTTTAAAACAAAGTGGAATAAATTGCCAGGAATAAAGGAATTTCTTTCCTTGTGGACAGGGAATGGAATTTTAATTTCATTGGCATACAGAATGCCCCAGTAAGAAAATGTCAGCTGTCAAAGGAAGTGAACACCTTCTCAACAACAGATGGCCTTGGAGAGGTTTTAAGTGGCTTGTCCAGGGTCCCATAATCAGTGTAGGTCAAAAGCAGGATATGAAACTGAATTGCTATCCACTATACATTTTGCCTCTCCATTGAAGAACTTTCTTGGGAGTTATTAAGGTTATTGTACAGGTCATTTCTGTTCAGAAGTAGATTATACTAAGTGAACTCTGAGGTATCTGTATTCATACCTCCTCATAACACTTCTTTCTGACACTGAATCATTACTAATAGTGTAGAAAATGAAGTACTCCTTTAAGGATTTCACAATTTACCAATTATCAAATATATAAAAGAAGAAATTTCAAAAATGAAATAAAATAAAGAATAATAGTTCCTAAATACTTCACATTCTAAGGGGAAGTAAGAAAAAATATAAACTAAACAGATGGACTATAAGTAGCAAAGAAATTTAGTAAATATAGCTGTACAGATCTGGACATATTTAGCAGTGCTGGCATGAACAGAGAGTAGGTAGAGTAGTTCAGAGAAGAACCTTAGCACATAGCAGATGCTTATATTTTTGTTGTTAATAAAGATGATACTGATAATGCTAATAATGTCAGAAGTGGTTTAGCTAATAATCTTCATTTTTTATAAATAATAATTTTTAGTTACATTTATTTTACAGATGAAGAAACTGAGACTCAGGTTAAATGGCTTGCCCAGAATAATGCAGCCAGTAAGCAACTGATTAAGGGAGATAAAATTTCAAGCACAAATCATGACAGAATAAATGAGAAACAATAAAGATACTCCTACTGGAGGGTAAAAAACCTTTTCTGAGGGCTAGTCACATAGTTTGAGTTAAAAACATGATACCACACCAGTAGAAAGAGCAATGAAGTACAGCATAGTAATTAGCAGAGAACCTTGAAGTCTATATTAAGACTTTAGATTTGATTCACAAAGCAAAGAAAAGTTTCGGTTGAATATTAAATTCTTCCCTAACAGCAGGCTCAAGGCTTAAAAGGAACAAAAAAATCACCAGTAAATCCAAGTGTGAATGTAATGATTAAGGGAAGGAGAAAATATTGATGTACACATGTCACTAATGAACATTACTTCAAAAACTTAACAAGTATATCTTGTAGCTAATAAATTCATACTTTCAGAAGTCACAGCAGGTTTGCTATCCAAAGTCAAAAGAAGTCCATGCCCAGCGACTGAGGTCAGGTTTTAAAGTGAATATTTAAGTGAACACAATATTTGATGATATTATGAAGAGGTGGAGTATCTAATCAAATGACTGGAGAACTTCTGACATTATTATTTTGAGGTTTTTATTTGGCATCTCTCTTCTTAATACCTGATTAACCTTCCTCCATTTCCTGCTACACAGTTATTGTGTGATGTCTGTTACAGAACTCTTTGCACAACTAGCAACAAGAGAAGAGAATCATCTGGAATAAACCTGCCAAAAACGTCAAAGGAATTAGTGAAAAGAAATGCAAAGGAAGGTGGCCCAGCAGCACTAGATCTAAAACTTTATTATAAAGCAATAGTCATCAAAATTATTTAGTAGTAGCTAAGAAATAGAGTGGTGGATCAGTAGAATAGGTTAGGTACACAAGACACAATAGTCAATAGTTATGATAATCTACTATTTGATAAACCCAAAGACTCTATCTTCTGGGATAAGATCTCACTATTTGACAAAAAAAAAATGATGAGAAAATTTTAAAAAATGCATCCCAGAAACTAAGCATAGACCAACATATCACGCTATACACCAAGATAAGGTCAAACGATTTAGACGTAAAGGGTTATACTATAAGCAAATTAAAAGACCAAGTATTAGTTGACTTTTCATGTATATGGAGAAGGGAAGCATTTATGGTCAAACAAGAGAAAGAGAACATTATGAAATGCAAAATGGATCATTTTGATTATATTACATTTAAATACTTTTGTACGTACAAAATAACTGTAACCAAGACTAGAAGGAAATCAGAAATCTGGGAAGCAATTTTATTGCCAGTATTTCTGATAAAGGCCTTATTTATAAAATATAGAGAGAAATGAATCAAATTTATAAAGAATACAAGTTATTCCCCAAATGAGAAATGGTAAGAGGATATCAATTGGTAGTTTCAGATGAAAAAATTAAAGTTATCTATACTCATGAAAAAAGTGCTCTAAATCACTATTCATTAGAGAATGCAAAGTAAATCAACTGTGATGTACCCCTTCACACCTATCAGATTAGCTAACATGAAAGAAAAGAAAAATGATAAGTGTAGACAAAAATGTGGGAAAATTAGGACACTAATGTACTGTTGGTGGAACTGTGAACTAATCTAACCATTTTGGAGAGCAATTTGTAACTGTGACCATAAGGCTATAAAATTGGGCATTTCTTTTGACCCAGCAATACCACTACTAATTCAGCATCCCAAGGAGATCATAAAAAAGGAAAAGGAACCCATGTGTAGAAAAAATATTCATTGAAGTTCTTTTGGTCTTGGCAAAGCATTGGAAACTGAGGGGATACCCATCAAATATGGAATGGCTGAACAAGTTGTGGTATATGAATGTAATGGAGTACTATATGATGAGCAGGTGGATTTCAGAAAAATCTGAAAGCTCTTCCTGATCTGATGCACTGCACACAGTAACAGCAACATTATGAGATGATCAACTATGAAAGACTTAGTTCTTCTCAACAATACAATGATCCAAGACAATTCCAAAAAACTCATGATGGAAAATGCTATTCCCATCCAGGGAAAGAACTATGGAATCTAATGAAGATCAAAGTGCGCTTTTTCCATGTTTTTTTTTTCTCATGGGTTTTTTTTCCTTTTGCTCTGGTTCATCTTTCACAAAATGGCTAATGAGGAAATATGATTAAAGTGATTGTACATGTATAACCTATATTAGATTGCTTGCTGTCTTGGTGAGGCAGGAAAAAAAAAGCATGGAACTCAAAATATTATGTACATGAATGTTGAAAATATTCTTTACATGCAATAGTGTTAAGTGCAAAAAATCTCTATTTTTGTTCTTTTGTTGGTATTTTGTTCTTTTGTTACATGGCTAGTATGGTAATATATTTTGCCTGAATTCACTTGCATAATCAAAATCAAATTGCTTGCCTTCACAAGAATATTGTGTGGGAGAGAGGATGATAATTTTGTCCTCAAAATTTATCAGAATGAATGTCAAAATTTTGACCTATAGGGAGCAGAGCCAAGATGGTAAAATGAAAGCAGGGATTCACCTGAATTCTTCACAGATTCCTTCAGATACTTCTAAAAAGCAAATCTCAACAAATTTTAGAGTGGCAGAATCCATTAGGATACAGGATGTGGCAGATTTCCAGCCCGCTACAGCCAAAAATATCAACAGGAAAGATGTGTTACATGTGGTTGGAGGAGGCTGGAGTGCATGGTTGCATCATGACAGACTTAGCCATAGCTGAGTGGGAAAGGCCCCAGTTAGTCAGAGTCACCTGTTACAGTTCCCAGACCTCTCAGTACAGGAACAGAGTCAGGCAGAGCTTGATGAGAGAGAAGCACGGGGCCATGGCAGCTTCACACACTACTCCTGGGGCTATCAGCCCACAAACAGAAAGTTTAAAAGTAATTTACTTGAACTTCCAGGAACAAAGATGGTGGAGCAAAGTATAAGTGCTCTCATCCTCCCTTATTGACCTTGAAAAACCCAGTCAATATTTCACCAGGAAAAGTCCAGGAATAGAGGGACCAGCAGAAAGGGTACAGCAGTCTTTTAGTTCTGGAAGCTAGCAAGAAAGAAGGAAAGGTTCTCTTTTGCTGTGGCTGAAGGGAACCAGTGCAGGACTAGAGGCATCCCAGTAAACCCCATCTCAGCATACCAGCAGGAAATCTTGAGCCTCAACAGGGTAGAACCAGTTAGCAGCAACATTGGGACCCCAGGTGGGCCTTAACACAATTTGGCAGACACCAGTTCAGATGGGTTTTCACAAGTCGCTGAGATATCTAAACTCTAGTATATCCCTAGGAGAGGACGACACCTCTCATGGCCAGACCACCACTCCCCCACATCTCACAAAGTGAACTTCGGTGTAACCCCAGAGGAACTCAGAAAGAATTCATCTGAACTCTGCCTTGACACACACTAGCCAGCTCTGTACTAGGTAAGATGCAGCATTATACAGTTTCTAGCTACAAGAACCAGATGCCACAAGACACAAAGTCAGTAATCAGGCCCCAAACTCTCAGAACAAGAAACGTGGGAGAGAGTCCCCTGTACCCAAGAAACAGTGATTCATTTTAAAACTCAGGAAAAAGTCAGTCACCATGAGCAGGACGCAAATCAGAAAAGCAAAGACCATAGAATCTTATTGCATTGACAGGAAAGAACAAAATTTGAAGAAGACAGTACTCATAATATACTCACATCTAAAACCTCACAAGGGAAAATGAACTGGTTCAAGCACAAAAAAGCATTCTTGGAAGAGCTCAAGAAGGAATTTTTTTCTCCAAATTTATTAATTTACTTCTTTTCAGTTTTCAACATTCACTTCTATAAGTTTTAAATTTTCTCCCCCTCCCTCCCCAAGTCCATATGCAATTTTGTAAGACCTCTATACATACATTCATGTTAAATACATTGTCACAATAGTTATGCTGCATAGGGGAATTATAACTAATGGGAGGAACCATAAGAAAAACAAAATAAAATACAACAAAATATAATAAAAAAGAAAATAGTACACTGTATTCTACATTCCTATTCCATAGTTGTTTCTCTGGAGATGGCATTTTGCATGATGATTACTTTGGAAATGTTTTAGGTCCTTGAATTGCTAAGAAAGGCTAACTCTATCAAAATCAGTCCTCAAACACTGTGGCTGTTGCTATGTATAATATAATCATGGCTCTACTCAGTTCACTCAACATCAGTTCATATAAGTCTTTCCAGGTTTCCTGGAAGTCTACTTCATCACCATTTCTTATAAAATAATAATATTCCATTATATTCATATACCACCAGTTGTTCACCATTCCCCAACTGATGGGCATCCCTTTGATTTCCACTTCTTGGCCATGACAAAGTGAGCTGCTATAAATATTTTTGACCATGTGGGGCCTTTTCCAATCTTTATGATTCCTTTGGGGTGTAGCTCTAGAAGTGGTATTGTTGGGTCAAAAGGCATATACATTTTTATAACCCTATGGGAATAGTTCCAAATTGTTCTTCAGAATGGTTGGATCAGCTCACAGCTCCATCAACAATGAATTAGTTTTCCAACTTTTCCACATCTTTCCCAACATTTATAATTTTCATGTTTTGTCATGTTAGCCAATCATATAAATATGGTGTTGAACTTCAGAGTTGTTTTGATTTGCATCTCTTCAATCAATGGGGACTTAGAGAATTTTTTCATATGACTATAGCTAGCTTTAATTTCTTCCTCTGAAAACTGCCTGTTCACATCTTTTGACCATTCATTAATTAGGGAATGACTTATATTATTGTAAATTTGACTCAGTTCACTATGTATTATAAAAATTAGGCCTTTATCACAAATACTAGTTGCAAAAATTCTTTCCCAATTTTCTGCTTCCCTTCTAATCTTGGTTGCATTGGTTTGTTTGTACAAAAATATTTCCATTTAATATTATCAAAATTATCCATTTTGCATTTCATAATGTTCTCTCTCTCTTATTTAGTAACAAATTCCTACATTCTCCATAAATCTGATAGAAAAACTATTCCATACTTTTCTAATGTGTTTATAGTATCAGCCTTTATACCTAGATCATGTGCTTACTTCAAATTTATTGTGGTACACAGTGTCAGATATTGATCTATGCCTGTATTCTGCTCCAGTATTTTCCAGTTTTCCCAGCAGTTTTTGTCAAATAATGAGTTCTTACCCCAGAAACTGGGGTCCTTGGGTTTATCAAACAGTTGATTGATATAATCATTGACTACTATATCTTGTATACCTACCCTAATCCACTCAACTACCTCTGTATTTCTTAGCTAAGATGAAATGGTTTTGATGACTGCTACTTTATAATAAAATTTAGGATCTGGTTGGCTAGGCCACCTTCCCTATCATTTCTTTTCATTAATTCCCTTGATATGTTGACCTTTTGTTCTTCCAGATGAATTTTGATATTACTTTTTCTAACTCTATGAAATAATTTTTGATAGTTAAGGATCTTAAAAGGCAAATTAGAGAGCTAAAAGAACAATTGACCAATGATTTTATAAATACAATTGAGAAAAAAGAAAAAAAAATTCACTGAAGAGAATAACCTTGTAAAAAGTAAAATTGACCAAATAGATAAGGAGATACAAAACCAACCTGGAGAAAATAACTCCTTAAAAGGGAAAATTGAACAAATTGAAAAGATGGTAGAAAAGCTAACCAAAGAAAATAATTCATTAAAAATTAGACTCGGGAGGAGAGCAGGCTTGGGACTCGGGGTCAAGGACCACTCCCCGGCCATGGCGGGGTGCTGGGTCACCCTTAGCCCAGGCTTGGGTGGGAGATCGGGTCTAGGCGCTCCCCTCCCTGACCCCAGCCGCATCCCCACGTCGCAGGCTCTCACTCCGAGGTATTTAAACACCAGGGCCAGGGAGCCACGGTTCTTCTCCATGGGCTACGTGGACTATCTGCAGCTCTCGGCCTGTGACACCTTCAGCCAGGGTCCAAGGCAGGAGCCGCAGGCACCGTGGATGCAGCGCGTGGAGGAGGAGGATCCGGAGTACTGGGAGCCGGGCACAGGGATGTGCCAGGAGGAGGCACAGACTTTCTGAGGGACCCTGGAGTCCCTGCTCCGCTACTTCAACCAGGGCGCGGGCGGACGGGCTGGCCTACATCGCCCTGGACAGGGAGACCTACAGGTGGACTGCGGCCGTGCCCCACGCTTTGAACACCAAGCTCAAGTGGGAGGCAGACGGGAGCGCAGGGGTGAGATGGTGGAAAACCTACCTGAAGGAGATGTGGGTGATATGGCTGAAGAAATACCTGGAGACTGGGAAGGAGAGGCTGATGAGGACAGGTACTGCCGGCCACACCAGTGTGCGTGGCACTCAAGGCCTCTTGGACAACCCTTCCCCACCACCTCTCAGCCCCAGGCCCCCGACCCCCAGGGGCCCCTTGTACTCCAAGATGTATTGTAGGGTGTTCCCCTCCCCCTACTTGTCCTTGTCTCCCTGGAGAGAGGGGGAAGGGGAGTCTGTAAATGCCCCTGACCTTTGGCTGCAGATCCACCCAAGTGTGCTCAGTATTCAAGGTCCCTAACCCATCCTTCTCAGCCCCTCTTCAGCCCCAGCCCTGGGCTCCCAACCCCCTGGAACCTCTTGTACCCCATGGCTCAGACTGTGGGGTATTTCTCCTGCCCCTACCTTTCCATGTGCCCCTGGAGGGGAAGGGGGAAGGGGAGCCTAGTAATGCCTCTTCCATTTGCCTCCAGACCCACCCTCTGCCAGAGTGACTCTCCACACTGCCCCCTATGGGGAAGTGACACTGCCCACGACTTTTACCCTAAGGATTTGGCTGAGGGATGGGGAGGAACAGCCCCAGGAATTCCTTGAGACCGGACCTGCAGGAGATGGCACCTTCCGGAAGTAGGCAGCAGTGGATGTGACCTCGGGCCAGGAAGGCAAATACACCTGCCAGTTCAGCAGGAGGGACTGTCTGAGCCCCTCACCCTGCAGTGGGGTAAGGACAGTGAGGAGGGACTGGGAAAAGGTCACCTCCCCACAGGACCAGAGGGAGGGAGTTACTAGGGGGAGGTGGGGAGGGGCTAGTGACTCAGGCCTGACAGGGATCAAGGCCTCTCACTTCCCTTTTCCACTTCAGAGCCACAGTCCTCATCCACTTGATACATTGTGGAAGGCATTACTGCTGCCCTCCTCCTCCCTGCAGTCATTGCTGGAGAAAGAAGAATTCAGGTAGACTGGACTTGGGGCAGGGGCGGGGGAGTCATTAGGGATCAGGCACTGCGGAGATCCAGGTTTCCCCTGATCTGGCAGCTTGCCTCTCTCTCCTCAAGTCCCCTCTTTCCAATCTAAGGGATGGTCAGATGGGCCCTAAGAGTGTAGATGAACACATCTCTAACAATCTAACCATATCTTTAAAGAAAACAGAAGGGAGAAGTGATTGAACTACACTAAATATGCACACGGAAGATTCATACTGGATATGACACAGTTTTCAGGGCAGTGAGGGATTGCTTTTTAAGAGATCTGAAAGAGGGTCAAATAAACATCTGGGGGAAGGAACCATGGATATTGTTACTGCTGAAAAAACCGGTGATTGAGAAAACATCGGTAACTACTGAATCCTATGCCTACTGTCCTATGTGTATCAAATATAGCATGTGATTGTGCGTCTAACCCTAACCCTAAATGCGCTCTTACCTTCCCTACTAAGGTGCAGTAAGCTCGTTGAAGGTGGAGACCACTTCCTATTAACTCTTACATCATCCCCCCAATACAAGGCCTGGCAAAAGAGCTTAGCTATTAACTGTTAATTACTGTTGTTCATGTAACCATTACCTACTGCTGAGTTTACCAAGTTGAAATAAAATGTAATTATTCATAAGCGTCACAAAAAAAAAAATTAGACTCGGGCAAGTAGAAGCTAATGACTATATGAGGCATCAATAATCAGTCAAACAAAATCCAAAGAATGAGAAAAAATAGAAGAAAAGTTATCATATGTCACTTGAAGAAACAGACCTGGAAAATAGATCCAGGAGAGAAAATCTATGAACTATTGATCTACCAGAAAGACATCATGGACAAAAAAAGATCTGGAACAATATCTTCCAAGAAATAATCAAGGAAAACTCCCCTGTGGTACTAGATCCAGAAGGTGAAGTAGTCATGGAAAGAATACACAGCTCACCTCCTGAAAGAGATCACAAATAGAAAAAAAGCCAAGAAATATTGTAGCCAAATTCCAAAAATATAAGGTCAAGGAAAAAATAGTGCAAGTAGCCAGAAAGAAAAGGAATTACAGTCAGGATCACACAGCACTTTGCAGCTTCAACATTAAAAGATCAGGGAATGGGAATATGATGTTACATATGACAAAGGAGCTTTGACTACAACCAAGGACCTACTGCCCAGTAAAATTGAGCATAATCTTTCAGGCAAGGAAATGGACAATCAGTGAAATAAGGGATTGCCAGACCTACCTGATGAAAAGGCCAGAACTCAACAAAAACTCTTATCTTCAAATGCAAAACTCAAGAGAGGCAAAAAAGGTAAATAGGGAAAGAAAGGGGAAAAAACTTGTTATTCAATATGGGCAAACTGTTTTCATCCCTGTATGGGAGGATGGTACTTCTTAATCTTGAGAACTGTGTATTTATTATGACAAATGAAAGGGATATACAGATGTGAAAGGGATATATAGAGGGTGTGGGTATAAAATAACTGATGTAAGGATAACAAATTAATTAAGAGTGTGAGGGAGAAGAGGAAAGGAGACAGAAAAGGGTAAATTACATCACATGAAGAGGCACAAAAACATATTATAACAGAAGGAAAAAGGGAGGAAAATGAACATTGTTTGAACTTTATTCTTATCAGATATAGTTCAAGGAGGGACTGACTTGCTTCACAGGAGGGAAAGGGGAAAGAAAAGGGAGGGGTGGTTAAAAGGGATGGAAGAAGTAGTAAGGTAAAAGGGAAAGAAAAGAGAGCAGGGCTGAGAGAAGGTAGGAAAGACCGAGGGAAATGGTAGTCAAAAGTTAAACTCCATTGAGGAGGGAAAGGGAGAAGGGAGAAATAAAAGAATAAAGGTGAGAATAGGATGGAGAGAAAGACATAGATAGCAACCATAACTGTGGATGTGAGTAGAATGAAGTGTCCCATAAAACAGAGGCAGATAGTTGAATGTATTAAATTACATAATCCTATAGTATATTGTTTACAAGAAAAATATTTGAAACAGGGGAATACACACAAAGTAAAGGTCAAAGCCTGGAGTAGAATATATTATGCTTCAGCTAAAGTAAGACATAAGCAGGAGTAGTAATCCTAATCTGAGACAAAGCAAAAGCAAAAATAGATCTAATCAAAAGAGATGAGGAAGGAAACTGTATCCTGCTAAAAGGCACTATAGACAAAGAAGTAATATCATTATTAAAAATATATGCTCCAAGTGGTATAACATGCAAATTCTTAAAGGAGAAGGTAAGGTAGTTACAGGAAGAAATAAATAGCAAAACTATACTAGCAGAGGATCTCAAACTTCCCTTCTCTGAACTTGATAAATCTCACCTCAAAATAAGCAAAAAGCAGGTAAGAAAATGAATAGAATTCTGGAAAAGGCAGATATGACAGACCTCAGGAGAAAACTGAATGAGAATAGAAAGAAATATACCTTTTTATTAGGAGTACATGTCACGTACACAAAAATTGACCACGTGCTAGGTCATAAGAAGCTCAAAATCCAGTGCAGAAAGGCAGAATAGTCAGAGCATCCTTCTCAGATCAGGATGCAGTAAAAAATATATGTAGTAAAGGGTCATGGAAACATAGACCAAAAATTAATTGGAAACCAAATTATGTAATGCTAATGAATGAGTGGATCAAATAACAAATTGTAGAAATAGTTAATAACTTCATTCAAGAGAATGACAATAGTGAGACAACCTATCAAAACTTATGAGAAGCTTCAAAAGCTGTTAGAGCATGTTTTATATCTTTGAATGCTTATGTGAATTAAATAGAGAAAGAAGAGCTAAATGAATTGGGTATGACACTTGAAAAGCTAGAAAAATAATCATTTGAAAATCAGCAATTAAAAAGCAAATTAGAAATATTGACAACCAATGGAGAGATTAATAAAATTGAAAATAAGAAAACCATTGAACTAATAAATAAAACAAAGAGCTGCTTTTATGAAAAAAAAAATAAAACTGATAAAACTTTGATCAATTTGATTTAAAAAAAGAAACAAGAAAACCAAATTATGAGTATAAAAAATAAAAGAATGAATTCACCTCTATTGAAGAGGAAATTAAAACAATAATTAGAATACTTTGCCCATAAATTTGACAAACTTAGTGAAATGGATGAATATTTATAAAAAATTAATTGCCCAGATTAACAGAAGAGGAATTAAAATATTTAATATTAAATATTAAAATATTTAAATAACCCCATCTCAGGAAAATAAACTGAACAAGCCATCAATGAACTACCTCAGAAAAAAATCTCCAGGACCAGAAGGATTTACAAGTGAATTCTATCAAACATTTGAAGAACAGTTAATTCCAATATTATACAGATTATTTGGGAAAATGGATGTAGAAAGAATCCTACCAAATTCTTTTCATGATCCAAATATGTTTCTGATACCTAAACCATGAAGAGTCAAAGCAGAAAAAGAAAATTAAAGCCAATTTCCTTAGTGAGTATAAATGCAAAATTAAAAAAAAAACACATTAGCCAAAATATTATAGTGACTTGTCTTGAGAATAATACGCTTTGATTAGGTAACATTTATCCAAGGAATGCAAGACTGGTTCATTTTCAGGAAAACTATTAGCATAATTGATTATAACAACAAAACTAACAGAAATCACATGATCACAACAGATGCAGAAAAAAATAAACTTTTGACAAAATACAACACCCATTATAGGAATAGATAGAACCTTCCTTTAAATAATTAGTAGTATCTACCTAAAACCATTAATAAGCAGTATATATAATGGCAATAAGCTAGATGCATTTCCAATAAGATGAGGGGCGAAACAAGGATGTCCATACTAGACATGCTATTTTTAGCATTAAGAGAAAAGAAATAAATAGAGGGAATCAGAATAGGCAAAAAAGAAATTAAGTTATCACTCTTCACTGATGATAGGATGATATAGTTAGGGAATCCTAGAAATCACATAAAAAAGTACATGAAATAACAAACAACTTTAGGCAAGTTGTAGGATACAAAATAAACCCACATAAATCATCTGCTTTTAGATAGATAGATAGATAGATAGATAGATAGATAGATAGATAGATAGATAGATATAGATAGATAGATAGATATAGATAGATAGATATATTACTAACAAAGCTCAATAGTGAAATAGAAAGAGAAATCCCATTTAAATTTACAGAAGGCACTGTAAAATTTTTGAGGAGTCTACCTGCCAAATAAACCCATTAATTATAAGAACGCACTTACAAAATACTTTTTTGCACAGATAAAGTCATATCTAAATAACTGGAAGAACATCAGTTGCCCTTGGGTAGACTGGGCAATATAAATGACAATTCTACCTAAATTAATTCACTTATTCAGTGCCATATCAATCAATCTACTGAAAAACTATTTTAGATAGCTAGAAAAAATATCAGGATTCATCTGGAGGAACAAAAGGTCCAGAATATCAAGGGATTTAATGAAAAGAAGCAATAGGGAAGGTGGCCTAGTTATACCAGATCTTGAAATGTTAAAATTGCAAACCAGCAATCATCAAAACTACTTGGTACTGGCTAAGAATTACAGCGGTAGATTAGTGTAATAAGTCAGGAAAACAAGACACAGTAGTGAATGAGAGTTGTAGTCTACTCTTTGAGAAACCCAAGGACCCCAGCTTCTGGGATAAAAACTCACTGTGACCAAAAAAAAAAAAAAAAAAAAAAAAAAAAAAAAACCTGCTGGGAACACTGGAGAATAGTGGTGTAGAATCTGGGCATAGATCCATGCCTCACACCATATACCAGAATAATGTCAAAATGGGTACATGATCTAGGTACAAAAGTTGATATATAAACAAAATAGGGGAGCACTTAATAGTTTATTTGTCAGATTTAAGGGAAATGGTGGAATTTATGACTAAATGAGACAGAGAACATCATGATATTCAAAAGGAATAACCAATGTAAACAAGATTAGGAAGATTAGGAAGGAAGCAGTACACTGGCAAAGAAATTTTACAACTACTGTCCACGATAAAGTCCTTGTTTCTAAAATACAGAGAAAACTGAATAAAATTTACAAAGATACAAGCCATTCCCCAATTAATAAATAATAAAAGAATATGAACAGGCAGTTTTTACAAGAAGAAATTAAAGCTACCTATGAAAAAATGTTCTAAATCACTACTGATTAGAGAGATGCAAATCAAAACAGCTCTGAGGTACTACATCACAACTATCAGATTGATTAACATTCTTCATGAAAAGACCAGAATTTAAAAGAAAATTTGACTTTCAAATACAGGAATCAAGAGAAACATGAAAAGGTAAATAGGAAAGAGAAATCATAAGGGACTTTCTAAAGTTGAACTGTTTACCTTACTACATGGAAAGATAATATTTCCCTTGAAAGTTTACTCAATATTTGGGTAGTGGGAGGGACACACACACACAGATTATATATATATATATATATATATATATATATATATATATATAATGTATATGTATGTATATATATGTATATATATATGGAGAGAGAGAGAGAGAGAGAGAGAGAGAGAGAGAGAGAAAGAGAGAGAGAGCGAGCAATCACAGGATGAGTTCAATAAGAAAGGATGATATCTAAAAAAGTTAAATTAAGGGGTGAGAGAGGAATATATTGGGAGGAGAAAGGGAGAAATGGAATGGGGCAAATTATCTCTCATAAAAGAGGCAAGTTACAGTTTTGCAATGGAGAAGAAAAGGGAAGAGGTGAGAGGTAAAGTGAAACTTACTCTCTTCACATTTGACTTAAGGAGGGAATAACTTGCTCACTCAGTTTGGTATGAAAATCTATCTTACACTATAGGAAAGTAAGGGAGAAGGAAGGGCAAATGTTAGGAGGGAGTAATTAGAAATAAACATTTTGGGGAGGGATAAGGTCAAAGGAGAGAATAACATAAATGGGGGGCAGGATAGGGTGGATAGAAATATAGTTAGCATTACACAACATGATTATTACAGAAGTCTTTTGCAAAACTACACATATATAGCATATATTGAATTGTTCATCTTCTCAGTCAGGATGAGTGGGGAAGGAGAAAGGGAGAGAAGCTGGAACTCAGAGTTTTAGGAATGAATGTTGAGAATTGTTTTCGCATACAACTGGGTAATAAGAAATACAGGTAACAGGGTATAGAAATCTATCTAGCCTAACAAGGAAAGAGAGAAGAAGAGAATAAGGGAAGGGAGGGGTGTGAGAGAAGGAAGGGCATAATGAGGGAAGGGGTAATAATCAGAATGCAAGGCCTTATGTGGTGGGGGGAGAGGAGAGATGGGGAGAAATTTTGGAACTCAAAATTTTGTGGAAATAATTGTTGAAAACTAAAAATAAATAAATAAACAAAAAACACAAAATCATAAGTAATTGATAAATATGGGTCCTCAACTATCCAAATAACAATGGCATCCTTGCCAAAGTGTTTAAAATGACCAAATTCATCACTACTTTGTCTAAAGTATGGGAAACCACTATTAAGATGCAAATATTATTTGACACAGTCACTGATTAAATTATTTCATAGTAAGTAATTATAAGTATTGCACAATAAGTTATCATGAACTTTCTGCTATTTTGTATGTAAATCTATATTTAGGAAAATACATTGGACATTTGGAAAGTTGCATTATTTTGACTCATGAAGGTAAATGGCAGAATTCTATTTTTAGTTCTTGAAGTGTATTTTAAATTCTTAGAGGCAGTGTAATATAATGGGAAGCTAATATATGTGGTATCTGAAGAAGTGGAAATGGTATCTTAATTCTTACTATTATTGTCGTTATTAACTTTTGATGGTGGTTATGTAAATTGATTTCTCTGGGCTTCATTTCCCTCATCCATGAAATGAGAGCTTGGGATTGTTTGAATACTGAAATTATTTCCAGTTCTAAATGTATAACCTATTACTAAAAAAATCACTATCACTTTTATCATATTATTGTGTTAGCTTGGTCTTACCAAGGTATAAGTTCCTGAAGGAATGGGAAACAGGAAAGGCAATTTTGGGGGGCAACATTAGGATGGACTGAAAAGATCTAAAATGCACAGATCAGTGGAAAGCACCAAGGGCAGGTATCTTGGGGAAAAGCAGTGTTTGATGAGGGGAAATTTTCATTAATAAGTGAAAGGAACAGAAATGAAGAAAAATGTTAACGATATTTGAGGTACAAGAATTGTCTGTTAAATGATTTAATATTCTAATTTCCTATTCTATTTGTGGAATTCCACAAATGCATTTTTAGACTTTTGATTTGATTTATTTGATTTGATTACTTTAATAACTCCTAGTTCTGAAGGTCTCTCTGATAAGTCAGTTTTGTACCTCTGTGCACCTAGTGGTCGTAGGAAATTGCCTAGGGCACTGAGAGGTTAAATGCCTTGTAGAGAGTCAGACAACAAATATGTCTTAGTTGAAACTAGAACCTAAGTCTTACTGACTCTGAAGTTCAGCTCTCTATCCATTGTAGCACATTGTCTCTCACCCATAGGTATAATGGTTTAAATTTAAGAATATTTTGGTGCATTGGTTTATTCCTTTACAGTGTACAAAATGATGGCTTTCTTCACTTTATTTCTGTATCTTACCATAAATTATTATCCTCCACTTTCTTGAATACTATTACCTCAGCTTTGGTGTTAGCTCATGAAGATAAGAAATAGAATTCGTTGCCAGCTCTGCCAACTTAGAATACAGTCAGGCTTTTTGAGCCTGGATTAACCAGATCAATCAGGTGGGCTACGTTTAAGAATGTTTCCCTAAATTTTTCTCTAAAGCTGTCTTGAAAACTAATAGTTATCTCTAAAGCCTCCTCAATTCTTAATGGAATCCATTTGGAGTAGTTCAGCAGGGCACATTGCATTCATCATAAAGACATCGACATCTCTTCTCTGTTTCCATTCATAACTTTTTGAATGAAATAATTTTAAAGAGAAAATTGTGTGCATGTGTATAGGGTTTTTTATTGCAAGTTAGTGAAAGGGGAAGATAAACACATTACCATTTTATTTCTGATTTATTTTTTATTTTTTGATTATCAAAAGAAGAATCATTCAAAAGATATTTGCCAATTCATTATATAGTGTCTTGTAATCAATGAATATTTGCATGTTTTATCTCCATGCTGTGAACTCTAGGAGACTAGGAATGGTATAATAATCAATTTTTCTCTCATATCAAACATAAAAATCTATCACATGACCATGTGTGTAAACACACACACACAGAGAAGACAAATATATTATAGATATGGTTATATTTTGGTTAATAACATAATTTATGTCCCTACTCCCAAATACTCAAGAGGATTTGAAAAAAATGTCCAATATACCATGCCCATGTATGATAGTAATTTCTTCTATACAGTAAGCCTGATGACCTATTTAAATACTTTGGAGATGAAAAAGAGAGATGGCTTCCTGGGAAGTTATCAGAAGCCCTTTAGTTCTATGTAGTGAGAGAACATTTTAAGCAAACAAAACAAAGTATGATTTTAGAATTCATCAGTCATATCTCTTATGAATCTTACAGCCTAATATTTTTCCACTAAATTTAAAAAAAAACCCAAATTTTCTCTCTCTGATTTCTCTTTGTGTTACTCCACTCCCTCATTTAACTGAACTATTTTTCATCTTCCCAAAGCAAAGTGATCAGTTATTCCAATTTGTCTTGGAATTGATGATCAATAGATTGCCCTTGAATAAACATTCTGTTCAGAGGTTGTCAAAGTAAACTTTAAAATCTTTACAATTTTCTATATTGTTGTGAGTGGCAAGATACATTAGTGATAAAATAAGCAAAAGACCAAACATTCATGATAATATTAGACTTATATGAGGAAAGGATCATAAAATTTTCTATTCCAATAACCTCATTTTATATATGAAGGAATTGAGCCCTACTGAAGATATATAACTTGTTCAACATCACACTACTAATACATGGCAAGGCAAAGAACCTAAGACACTATGAATTCAGTGTTCTTCATATTATCAAAATCTATCCCAATCTTTGTTATCCTTCAAGATTATACGCAATATCATCCCATATAGGAATCTTCTGTCATTTCCAACTTGTAGTAATCTCTACTTATTTTGAATTCAGTACTTATTGTCTCATCTTCTCTTGACTCAACCTAAGAAAACGGCATTCTTTTTTATCTTTGTATATTTACATGTATTTGTTTGACTCTATAAGTATAGATTAAACTCCTTGCATTCAGGGTAGATTTCAGTTTGATCTTTCTATCCCGAGAATCTACACAGTATCTAACATACACAAGATGGTTGATAAATTGATTAAGCAGGCCTCAGGAAATTTCAGAGACATTTCAATGAAATTAATGATTATTCATAAGAGATTAGCTTACAAGACCTTGAAGGAAACCCTACATAAATAAATTATGTCTTCTTTCCAAACTGTGATACACAGTCTGAAGCATGGTTATCTAAGTTAGTATTGGGGCAACTAGATGGCATAGTAGATAGAACATCTAGTCTAGAATCAAGAAGATTCACCTTTGTGACTTCAAATCTGGTCTCAGACACTAAGTAGTAGTGTGACCCTGACCATCTCTCTTAGCCTTAATTTCTTTATTAAATGCATTATAGAAGAAAATGGCAAATTGCTCCAATACTTGGCTAAGAAAACACCAAAAAATTCATGAAGAATTGGGCATGACTGAAAAACAACTAAACAGCAAGAAGTTAGTGTATCGTTACATATATCTAGGATGAGCCTTGAAGACAGAAAACAAGTTGAGACCAGAATTGAAGCAATTGCAATTAGATAACGTTTAAGCACTTTGAATCATCACAAGTTGTAATTCAATAGAAAAAAAATATATCATCAACACTATCTTCTTGTGATACTATGAGTAGAAAATCTTGAAACACCACCATCTCTGAAGAAACTTACTTTCAGTTAAGAAAAGTAAAAATGTTTTAGAGGATACTTCCAGTGACAATGTATATGAAAGAAGTGCTATAATCAAAATAATTCATGAAATTTACTATAGAAAAATAAACGTATTGGTCATATCTAAGGATAAGATCAAAGGATAACAGAGTTTATATGAATGCACCACTAGCACATATGAAATGCAAAATGACACAGGGAAAGGACTTCAGTGTGGTAGCTGTATCTTTTGTGTTGGATCAATGACAGTATGAAGATAATCACACAAGACACTAAGTTGTGGATGAGCTATGCACTGAAAAGACAGAAAGAATATCCACATTGAGCAGATCACAGATCCAGTGAAGCGCTAAAGTAAAATTTCTCTTCTGTCAACAATATCTGAATTGGCAACTTTCATATTTACCTGAGTTGCCACATTCTTTTCCTTCTACTGATCCTCATAAAAAAGATTTGCTAAAAACTCTAGAGATTACTACAAATATAAAACACACTGAAATATTTCTCTTGTTTTGAATGATGAACATAAAGGGGATATTTTAGACAAAGTATAATGTGTCATATCTCTTTGCCAATTTAAGTTCTAAATTGCGAGTTTCATTTCTAAATAAACAAATTAGTTTCATCCTCTTATTTTCCCATAAAATACCAACCACCAGGTGAATGCCATGCAGGTCTCTTGAAAATACATATTCTTACTCAAAAATAGGGGAAAAAAATAATAGAGCATAAACCGTTTAATAGAGTTGATTTCTCCCTTTAGGAAAAAATAAAATCTCAAAAAGCTGAGGTCATTAATGCTACTATTCTACATGAAAGACATTGAACATATATATATTCCATTGGACTTCTAAAGGAGTATCTTTAACTTAACTTGATTTAAATTCAGAGTCAATTGAATAATGGCTATGTATTTTCTTGATGAGATTAGAGGCAATTAAAATCTAGTGGCTAGAGAATTCTTAAAGTCATGAAGACTTGCCTCCTAGTCTTTCGTCAGATGCATAGTGTCTGTATTCTGTTTGTTATCTAACTCCTCTGTTCTATGCAGCTCTCTATAACAAAAAGTCCCCAAAAATGTACCAATTGACATTTGTTAAGGGGACTTCCTCTACTGGAAGTAACCTAGAGGATGTAATTATAGGTCAAGTTATTATGTTTTAATGAATTACATATGTATCTTAGAACAATTACCAGTAGAAACAAAAGATAAATTCTAGGCTAGAATATAACCTACTGTAATATCTCATTCCTTTAATTTCATCAATAAATGTAATGTTTCACAAAAAATGATTTCTCAGATGACTGAAATGATACTATTCGTAAAAAATAAATTTTATTCCAGAAACTTTGTTAAAAAAACTTTGAAAATATGTGCTTCCTTGTTTTCTTAAATTTAAGTTAATCTATTCATGTTTAGCCCAAGTCATCACTATTAATATCAAATTTCTAATATCTACAGTAAGTTATGCAGGACTATTGAAATTGGAGTTGTCATCAACAGTAATTTAAGAAGAGAGGAGTGTTTGGGGAAAAGATTACAAGTTTGGCTTTGAACATGGTAACTAAAATATTTGTGGAAATACAGTATTAAATGTCTAATGAGTAGTTGGAGATGATTTTTAAAAAATAATTCTGTTTTTTTCATAATTTTCTGCCAACCTTCGGTTCTCATTATTATCCATGTCTTTATCTTTTGCAGTCCCCTCTTGTCTCCCAGTTTCTCATTTCTCACTTTGTTTACATGTATCATGTACAATTTGAGTATCATGTTGCAATATATTTATGTGTTTGTGCCATATTCTCCTATTGGAATATATGCTCCATGAGGCCAAAGGACCATGCCTTATTCCAATTTTATATTTCCTCTAGTCCCTCACAAACTTTTCTGAACTCTTTGGATTAATAAATAATTCTTAACTCTTGCCTTCTGTGAGTTGGGAAAGCAAATTGGCAAATTTAATAGAATGTCAAACATGGTATGTTATTTAGGATAATAAACCATGAGTAAGAGTCCTTTACCAGTTTTATTTCACATTACCTTGCTTTCCGATCTCCATTGAACAAATGTCAATATTTCCGTACATGACATTACTATCACCAATTTTTGACTTACTCTGCCTCCAACTCAGCAATATATCTCCTCCTCACTGCCATCTCATAGAATCCCAGTTCCCTTCCAAACTCCTTTCATATGCCATTTTTAAAAGAAACCTAGACTGATTCCTCCCACTCACCCCACCCACAGTAGTTGGTGCCTTTCCTGACAGAAATACTTTTTATTTTTTTTTAATAATTTAATATATAATTTTAAATTAATTTAAATTTAAATGAGTGTTTTTTTCCTGAACAGAACATAAAATTTTCAAGAGCAGAGAACTTATTTTCTGTCTTTTTAACAAAGACATTTAGCATGATACCTGACACATAGCAGACATTTTGTACATGGCTTTTACATTAAATTAAATAAAGTTCCAGGGCATTGCTGACAACTATGTAAGTCAATCAAAGCTGTCAATAGTATCATTGCAATTTGAAAGTAGAATAGTGTACTTCACTCAAAAAGAAAGGGAGAGAATATCAATGTACATTAAAAAAAGTCTCTTGTAGAAATCCATTCATCTAAATGTTGAGGCATTATTAAAAAAAACATTTGGTTGACAATCAAAGAAGGGAGAAATGAAAGCCATTTAATGACATGAACTTCTGACTGTTCATCCCATATCAACTGGTTGAAGGAGATGAAAAGTTCCTGAGATAGATCATAAGGTTAGCAGTAAAGGAAGATGTAATTATAATTGGGGGACTTCTTCAATCAAATATCTGCCGAAATTATCTCATTTTCTACAAGGAGCTGAAAATGTTATATTTGTTTAGCCTATTTATTTTTCAGAAGGTAAAGGAAAGGATTCTGACTACTAAGAAAAGGTAGTTAGGAAGTAGAGATGGAAGACTTTAGAAGCAGGGATCAGGAAACCTTAGTTTTTATAAGAGATGAGGAAGACAATTGATTAATGGCTTAGTAATATGAAATTTTGTGGTATTTTTACATCTTGTGTTTTTGCCTTAAAGTGTTGCTTAACTCTAAGCATTTTATAGTGTCTGCCACATGCCAGGCACTTAGCAAATTGTATCACATTTGATCCTCATAATACCCTGTGAGGTAGATGTTATTATTTCCCTTTTACATTTAAGGAATTTTAGGCAAATAGACATTAACTGATATGTCCAGGATCACATAACTAGTAAGTGTCTAAGACCAGATTTGAACATAGTACCACCTTCCTCATAACACTCATCTATGTATATCTTTCCTACTAGATTATAAGACCATAGGAGGTTATATATATTTGTGGTATATTCTTTCTATTATGCTATATCACTCAGCATAATGAAAGACAAATAGTAACAGGTCAATATATATTTTAGAATGAATGAAGCTTATCAGTTATACATTCTTATGTAAATTTCATCTTGATTGAAGAAGTTCCATTAGTTTGAGTGTTTGCTTTCTAGGGATGGTACTTTGTGATTTACCTTGGAAAGACAGGTAAATTCTTATGTTGAAAGTTTTGGTGGGTATTACCTCTTATAACAAATTTTGGAAGAAAGAAGTTAATCATCCCATTAGTTGGTAGAATGAACAGATTATAAAGCAGAAGAACAGATTATCAAAGAAGTTGAAATGCTCAAGTGTGTTAAACACTGAAGAGTCTGGTCAAGGAAGATGAAAACTAGGAAAAGATCAGTACATTTAACAAATAAGATATCATTGTTGAAAATGGGGGAAAAAGTGACAGTAGACTACGTGGTCAAGAAATCAGATTTCAAAGAGATGACAATATCTATGTGTATTTATGTATATATATATATATATATATATATGTATATATATATATATGTGTGTGTGTGTGTGTGTGTGTGTATGTGCATGTGTGGATCTCTTATATATTTATATATATATATATATAATGTTTGTATGTATAGATACAGATAAAGACAGAAAGAGAGAGAGAGAGAGAGATCCTTAATTTCTTTTACAATCTTTTACAATATTTCTTTTTTTTAGTTGCTCCTCTTTGTATACGGAAATACTCGTGTGTTCTGGTGTTGCTGAAGTCTTTCCAGTGTAGAACAACTGATTTTATTCTACTTTATTCATTTAAAAAATCAAGAAATTTTATTTTTGCCTCCCATCCTAAAAAACTATTTTAAGAATCAAGTGAAATAATGTGTACTACTCTCTCAGATGGCAGTTATTACTCCCATGCTAGGGGATAAATCTATGGATCCGTGTTTCTAACATTCAACTATTCAAAAGTTGTTCCAGAAAAACTGATCTGACTTTAAAGGAAACACACTGAAAAAATGACAATCCAGTTACAATCTACCACAACAGAAAAAAAAAATTCCTCTAATGGATCTCATCTAGGGCATTCAACAGAAGAGTCTTAGATGGACAATCTCTACAATAGGCCTTTGAAGATGCCAATAACCCAAATATATCCTAGAGAAAAACCGCCATAATAGGGTAGGAGTCATCATTCAATTATTTCTATTTTCCTCACAACCTCCTACTACTGTCACATAGTACAAAAAATCTGCATTTTTTCCTTATAGGTTTTGTGAGCAATCAGTCCACAATCAAAGAAAATACTTCTGTCAAAACACCTTAATATTAGAGCTCTATTATTGTATTTCCAATGAGTACACTTCAACTAACAAATGGTGGAAGTTAACATGAGTTATAAAGAAAAAAGAAAACATTTAAAACAAACAAGCATAAAAGGAAAAACTAATGTGCCAAACCCAAATGAAAAATCTTGAAGACTTTGAAGAAGGAGGTCAAGGGGGGAAAGAGGGATGAAAATAACAGATTTTTCTATTGGGCAAAGACTAGGGGCATTTCAGCAAGAGGGTGTCGATCCCTGTGCAACTTTTGCCTGATCAGTCTAAGCATCCCCCTTCCAGAGTCCTAGCCCTTTATTTTGTGATAATTCCCTCTTGTTATGCTTCTTCTTTTCCAGATCCATGTATCCTCCTATAAGATAAAATTGTCTAGATCCAAGAATTTTCCAGTATTGTCAGGAGAAAAGATATACCTTGTGTCTCTCTCCTTGATTCAGTAAGTTGACTTTTAAAGCTTAATCAGGGACCTGACTCATCATTCTTCATTGCATCATATTGCTTCCATTCAGATTCTGTCAAAAATTCTATAAGACCTCAGGGAATCAAGATGGTGGAGTAAGCAATGTCACCATAACTCTCTCATATTCACCCCCAAACAACCATAAAATAGCACACCAAAACAAATCCTGTAACAGTAAAACCAGAAAAAAGATGGTGAAATAATCTTTTAGCCCAAGAAACTTGGAAAATCGAGAAGAAAAGTCTGCCTCATTAATGCAGGAAGGAAAATGTCCCAAAAAGCCAGCAACAAGCCCCACTTCAGTAAACCATGGGGAATTTGTGAGCCCCAGTAAGGTAGAGCAGGACAAGGTCAACACCAGGATACCCATGTGCCCAGCATAGCCAGGGAAATAGCAGATTTCAGTTTCAAGAACCACCAGCTTCAAGAATTTCGGCAAGCAGGTAGCCAACAAAACTATGGAGGCCTAAGCAAAAAGGGAACCACCAGCTCAGGGCTCTAACACTGTGATTTAGCATAGATTGAGGCAAACAGGAAGCCTTCAGGGGCCAGACCATCAAATGCTCCAATATAGCAGTGGGGAAATGCAGAAACACTCCTACCTGCCTCAACACATGTGCAGAATCTAGCACTAGGACTGTAGCCCAGCAACAGATAGGCTGCCAGATTCCTATAGACTACAGCAGCCCCATCCACCCCCTAACACACCTCAGTGCAGCAACAGCTAGAAAGGTCTCCAGTGGGGCCTCAGGACATCGGTAAAGCACTGGTTAAGCAGCCAGGGCCAACAGCTCCTGATCCAAGAAGACTGTAGTGCCCCTTCCACCATGGAAGTAGAGTTCAGATGTAAAAGAAAGGGGGGGGAAAGACCATAAATGAACAAAAAATAACAAAAAAAATCTGATTGGAGAAGGTGATTGTGGTGACAGGGAAATTCAAGACACAAACTCAGAAGAGCAAAATGTCAAAAAATCAATGGACAAAGTCTTCCAAAAATGGGAAATGGTCTTAAGTCCAAAAAGACCTCATGAAAGAACTTCAAAAGTTTAAAAATCACATAAGAGATCTAGAAGAAAAATTGAGAAAAGAAATCAGAGTGATGAAAAACAATTCTAAAGAAAGAGTCAACCACTTGGAAAAATAAAACAAATGCTTAAAAAGTAGAATTTGCCAAATGGAAAGGGAGATACAAAAATCCACTGAACAAAAACAACTACTTAAAAGTTAGAATTGGGCAAGTGAAAGCTAATGACTCTGTGGCACGTCAAGAATCAATCAAACAAATTCAAAAGAATGTGTGTATGTTTGTCCTTCATTGCTGAAGAAGACCATGCCATCAGAGAAATGATGATATGACTTGCATTTGACTTTTTTTTGAGTGAGGGAGGGCTATGGAGGTCACCAGCCTCACTTCTCCTCCAGAGCCATCTGAATCCAGTGATCAGATATTCATCAGAATGACTGGAGATGACCCAGGATGAGGCAATTGGGGTTAAGTGACTTGCCCAAGGTCACATAGCTAGTGAGTGTCAAGTGTCTGAGGTGAGATTTGAACTCAGGTTCTCCTGACTCCTGCACTGGTGCTCTATCCATTGCACCACCTAGATGCCTCACAAAAAAATGAAAAAAATAGAAAAATGCAAAATAACTTATTAGAAAAACAACTGACCTGGAAAATATATCTAGGAGAGACAAAGTCAGAATCACTGCACTACCTGAAAATCATAATTGAAAGGAGGATCTGGACATCATCTTTAAGAAATTATCAAGGAAAACTCCCGTGATATGCTAAAACCAGAGAGCAAAAGTGAGCTTTAAAAGAACTAGGAAAGATAATCCAAAATAAAAAAAAACCTCCAAGAAACATTAAATCAAACTACAGAACTCTCAGATGAAGGAAAATACTGCAAGTGGCCAGAAAAAAACAATCCAAACATCAGGGAGTCACAATCATGATTACACAGGTCTTATGAGCTGCAATATTCAAAACATGACATAATATTCTGGAAGGGAAAGGAGCAAGAACTACAATCAAGAACCACTTACCTGGCAAAATTAAGCATAACACTTCAAGGGGTAAAAAAGGTCATTCAATGAAATAGAAAGATTTCAAGCTTTCAGGGAAGACCAGAATTGAACAAAAATTTGATTTCCCATCTCAAGAGAAGGTTTTTAAGTGTGGAAAAAGAAAGAAAATATAAGGAATTCATTTAAGCTGAACTGTTTACATCCCTACATTGGAAGATGATATTTGTAATTCTTTTTAAAATGTAACACTAATAGCACAGTTGAAAGCAATATACATGCAGGGTATTTTACAATGAATTTGAGAGAATGGCATAAAAATTAAGGGTTAGGAAAGAGTACACTGGATTAAGAAGGAAGGGAGAAGTAGAATGGGGTAAATTATTTCACATGAAAAGGGTGAAAAGCTATTATAGCGGAGGGAAAGATGGGAGGGTTGGCTATGGGCATCAATTAAACCTTGCTCTCATCAGTATTGGCTCAAAAGGGGAATAATACACACAATAAGTTGAACGTAGAAAACTATCTTACCTGACAAGAAAGAAGAAGGGAAAGCCATTGACTAAGCAAGGGTGGGGAGGGGCATAATAACAGAAGAAAGGGCAGATCAGATGATGGGGTAGGCAGGAACAAAAAAATCCTGTTGAGGAGGAAAAGAGTGTAAGGAGAAACAGCGCAAACAAGAGGAAAAATGTGATGGAGGGAAATACAAAGTTAAAAATCATAACTAGGAATGTGAATGGGATGAACTTTCCCATAAAAGGTAAGTGAAAAGCAGGTGGATCAAAAACCAGAATCAGACATTATGATGTTTACAAAAAACAGACTTAAAGAAGAAAGACACACAGAATAAAGGTAAAAGGTTGGAGCAGAATTTATTACACTTCAGCTTAAGCTTGAAAAAAATCAGGGGTAGCAATCTTGATATCAGATGAAGCAAAAGCAAAAATACAAGCAATTAGACATAATTAAAAGAGATATGGAAGGAAACTACATCTGGCTAAAAGGTACCACAGACAATATTAAACACATATGCACCAAGTAGTATAGCATCCAAATTTGGAAAGGAAAAATTAAGTAAGTTGCAGGTTCATGAACAAGCAAGCGATAGCATTGAGAAATGCAAAATAGATAATTTTGATTATACTAAACTAAAATTCTTTTGCACAAACAAAATCAATATGACCAAAATTAGAAGAGAAGTAGAAAACTGAAAAGCAATCTTTATAGAAACTGTCTCTGATAAAGGCCTCATTTCTCAAATATATAGAAAACTAAGTAAAACTTTCAAGCATACAAACCATTCACAATTGATAAATGGCAAAAAGATATAAACAAGCAGTTTTCAAGATGAAGAAATTAAACTATCTATACACATATGACGAAGTGTTCTAAATCACTTTTGATTAGAGAAAGGAAAACGAAAACAACTCTGAGGTATCACTTCACACCTATCAAATTGACTAATATGACAAAAAAAGGAAAATGATAAATGTTGGAGAATGTGTGGGAAAATTGGGACACTAATGCACCGATGGTGAAGTTTGACCTGATACAACCAATCTTGAGAACAATTTGGAACTATGAGCAAAGGACAAGCAAACTGTGCATACCATTTAATCTAGCAACACCACTGCTGCATCTGTATCCCAGAGAGCTTAAAAAAGGGGAAAGAACCTACATGTGCAAAAAGATTTATAGTAGCCCTTTTCAGAGAGGCAAAACACTGGAAATTGAAGGGATATCAACCAATTAGGGGGTGACTGAACAAGCTGTGGCATGTAAATGTAATAGAATACTATTGTGCAATAATAAATGATGAATGGCTACATTTCAGAAAAAAAAAATGGAAAGACTTATACAAATTGCTGCAATATGAAAGGAGAAGAACCAGCTAAACATTGTACACAGTATCAGCAATATTGTTAGTGATTAATTATGAATAACTCAGCTCTTCTCAGCAACGCAATCATCTAAGACAAGTCCAGTGTACTCATGAAGGAAAATTCTATCTACATTGAGATTGAGCACTAGTGGACTCTGAATGCAGATTGAAGTATACATCTTTTTCACTTATTTTATTCCTTTTTATGGTTATTTTCCCTCTTAACGTTCTTCTTAATATTCTTCTTCCTTCACAACTCTGGGGAATGTGGAAATATGTTTCACATAACAACATATGTATAATTCATGTCAAATTGTCTTCCATTTTTGGAAGAAGAGATGGGGGGAGGGAGAAAAATCTGCAACTCAAAATCTTGTAAAAATAATGCTAAAAATTGTGCCGATATGTAATTAAGAAAATATTATTGAAAAGATAAAAAGAAGAAAAATTCTACAAATAAAAGGTCCTAAGATTCTCCTAGCAAGTAATTCCTTCCACCTTAGACAATTATGGAAGATTAAAAAAAAAACTTGAGTTAACATAAACTGCCAGGTGGATAACAGAGGGAAACACACACACACACATACACACACACACACACACGCACACACATACACATCTGGTTTTGTAGAGTCTTAGGTGACATAGGTGACAAAAGGATCCTGGTGGGGCTGTTCAGCTACTTTCTTTATTTGGGAGATTGACTAATAGGGTTAAGATGTCAGGTGATTAAGGGAAGAATATATTCACCTTGGGGCTAGAATATATTAAACTTGAAGTGTCAAGTGTTGCCAAAGATCAAGTTTGTTCTAGTACAATGTAATTATTATCAAATGTTCTGGCAGGAAATCTCTAATATAGTGTATACCTCAATCAAAATAGAAATCAGTAGGGATTATCCTATCCTTGCCAGCCTGAGGGTCTGTAATTATAAAATGCTTGGCTCTGTGTCTTTGACCTCTAAAGCTATTTATTTTTTTCCTGGGAAGATGTTTCTTTCATACTCACAGTAAACAAGAGTCAAGTAAATCCATTTCCTCTTCAACTAATTCATAGGACTACTAGCCAACTCGTAAATTTATAGTTGAGTGTGGATGCATGTTTATGGTTAAAAACTTTATTAGAGTCAGGTGAAATTGACTCAAGCCAGGTCCTGTAAAAAGTATTGGGTTACATATCAGAATGAAATGAAGCAGGTATAGGTTATTCAGCTTTAAATAAAGGGATATTTACTTAGCTATAGAATAAAAAATGCTATTCAACAAGGATAAATAAGCATTTAACTTGAGTAGGTATAGACCTCCCATTTCATTGTCTCCATATGGAAACACAGTTTGAAACTAAGTTTCCTATGCCACACAAGTCTGAGAACAGCTTTATTAACTTTCATGGAAAGAGTTAGGGGACTGATTCCACCATTTGTCTCCATAATAACTCCTTATTGTATTATAAAAGACCAATTCTCTCATTTATGATATGTGATATGATAGACACAACACTTTATAAATTGTAAATACATATCAAAATTAAGTAGAAGAAGGGAGAAGGGAAAAGCAAGAAGGGAGAAGTAAGAGTAGCATAGTACAACGTCTAGAGTCAAAGAACCTGGATACAAATACCAACATTTTAATTTAACTGTGTCAATGTAATGACTGTAGACAAGTCATTCAAACCCTGTAGCTTTATTTTTTTATCTATAAAGTAAAATGGGTTGATCTTGTAGGCCTCTGATATCCCTTCCAGTTATAGATTTATGTACTCATGATTATATCTCTAATAGGTAGAAGTGGAATTAAAAATAAAGCAAAGAAGGGACAGGAGCAGGGTTATTCATGACAAAAAGATAGAATAACCTATCTACCTAGAATAGTTGTATATTTTGGGGTATACAGATACACATGTCATGTGTCACACATCTATGCATACACATATATATATATATAATATATACATTATAACATACAGAAAGTTATTGTAAATTAATGTACATGCGGAAATAGTGTACATTTTATTTATTTTAATCACCAAAATTATTCAACAAATAATTTTAAAGGTGAAAAAATTCACCAAAGCGAAGCAATATATTAAAAATTCCTGACCTTATATGTAACATTCCATACCCATAGCCCTCACTTCTGTAAAGAAAAAAGGAGAAGTACTTGTTCATACATCTTCCTTGAGGTCCAACCTAGTAATCATGATTTCACAACATTCATTGCTGAGGTTGCTGTTGTTTCCTTCACATTTACATTATTATAATCACCATGCATGTTTCCTTATTTTTTTAACTTCACTTTGTTTCAGTTCGTGTATCCCCAAATCTCCCTGCATTTATTATATTATTGTTTCAACATCAGAATAATGTCCTATCACCTTCATTTATTTTAGTTTATTATCCATTTCCCAATCATTGGGCATCTAGTTTTTTCTAATAAAAAGATATATATTATATGCATACATATGTGTATATAACATATATATGTATATAACATATAAATATGTATAATGTGTGTAGGCAGGTATGTATGTATACACTGATTGCAATTGTCCTTTGTTTTCAAAAAGCATAATGACATCAGAAAATGATGACATGACTTGAAGTTGACTTTGATTTGAGTGAGGGAGGGCTGTGCCAGGTCACTAGCCTCACTTTCTCCTCCAGAGTCATTGGGATCCAGTGACCAGATATTCATCAGGATGACTGAGATGGCCCAGGATACAATGGAAGACCCTGGCCCTTGTAAGCTAAGACCTTGTCAGGTACTCATTTAGATTAAGGTAATTCCCATTCAGTGAATAAGCCTCTGTGAGAATTGACTCAAGGGATATCCCCTTTAATTAGAAAAATAAGAAGAAAAAAATTAATCTGTGAGAGGAAGACCCTCATGGTTTCTGTTCCAAAGAGACTCAGTTACACTTAACATTCACTCTAAACCAGGAGGGCCCAAAATACAGCTATCAAGTGGAGCTTGGGTAGGGACCTACTGTGGTCCAATCTATGAACATGAGAGTGAACTGAGTTTAAGATTTTTGAAAGAAGAATGGAGGGGGGGAGGGAGGAAGGAAGGAAGGAAGGAAGGAAGGAAGGAAGGAAGGAAGGAAGGAAGGAAGGAAGGAAGGAAGGAAGGAAGGAAGGAAGGAAGGAAGGAAGGAAGGAAGGAAGGAAATCTAGTCATCAAACCCCAAGTAAACTGGGCAGCCTCTGGCCATCATTTTTCTATGAAAGCTTTTATTATCTAACAGTCTGTTACTATTGACTTTTTTCAACTTCAGGTCCTACAGCCCTACAAACATTTGAAAATTTAATTTTTCTATCATTTATAACATTTTTAGAACAAGAAAAGATTGGGGGGAGGAAGAAAGATATGAAAGATCAAAGTCACATTGGAAACAGTCCTCTCAAGTATAATATTAAAAGAAACATATCATTTATATCTCCAAAATTTAATGATCCATTTTGCTCATTTACCCATTAAATTGCCTAATTCAACTACTAATATATTAAGAAAAAGAATGACTCACCTTCCCAAATAACACAAGAATCTGAAATTTTCAAAAATGATAGATTTAATAATATGGCTTTAATAAAGCTAGTTGAAATCAATTTAGTATTTTCACATCCTTTTTATATAGGCATAATTTCTCTGTTTTGCTAAAGATATCAAGAAATAATAGGGGATTTGAAATAGAAAGTGATAAAAAACTAAAAATAAATTTATTTTTTATATTATATTTTGTCATATATATTGGATTTTATATTATCCAATGTATATTAGTCTACATTCTATGTTATATTTCTATATTATACACTTCTATTTTATCCAAAATAATGATTTTTTGCATGAATTTATGAAAACTTCCTGTTGCATTGAAATCTGATTCTCCCAAGTGATGTTCCATTTTGTTGCAACCAATCCAGTTGATTTATATACATAATGTTGTCTGCTTCTCATTTTCAAAGAAGACCAATGACATCATGATGAGGGAAGATACCTTCATATATGCAAGTGAATTGGATGTAAGTGAAACAGAGTTGCATACAGTTCTCTCTCTCTCTCTCTGTCTCTCTCTCTGTCTCTGTCTCTCTCTCTCTCTCTGTCTCTCTCTCTCTGTCTCTCTCTGTCTCTCTGTCTGTCTCTCTCTCTCTCTCTCTCTGTCTCTCTCTCTCTCTCTCTCTCTGTCTCTCTCTCTCTCTCTCTCTCTGTCTGTCTGTCTGTCTCTCTCAGTCATTGAAGTCCTGACAGGACAAAAATCAAGATGATTAGCAATGGCCTGTGATGCATTGGATGACCTTAGCATCAGTGATGTCTGACCAAGTTCTAAATGCTCCACAGTGCCTGAATCAGCCACCATCATGACTGATGGAACAATATGTTCTCATTTGTACATCCCACCAGGGAAAGATTTTACATTCTTAGAGCAGTTGTTCTTGAGTCATTTTTCAGTCATGTCTTACTCTTTGTGACCCCATTTGGGATTTTCTCAGCAGGATACTGGAGTGGTCTGCCATTTCCTTCTCCAGTTCATTTTAGAGATAAGGAATTGAGGCAAGCATGCCTTGCCAAGCTAGTAAGTGCCTTAGAACAGATTTGAACTCACAAAAGAGTAATCTTCCTGACTCCAGGCATGGCACTCTATCTACTGCACCACCTAGCTCCTGATAGTAGATATCCCTCTAAACAACCAAAAGGATTGAGGCCTGTCAGTTATACTCAACTTGTTTTAGCCTGTCTGCTAAAATTTACCAGGGTGTAGCTACTCTGCATGTGACAGCTTCTTGGAACCACAGAAGAGAACTGGGTGAATCAGGTGGACACCAAAATTTGATGAACAGCATTGTAAAGGGCTTACTAAACCCTTATACCAGAGATTCTAGTCCTCCTGAACACCTTTCTATTTGGATATAAACTACCTCTAAAACCTAAGAATAACATATTATGAAATAAAACCTTCCCCTCATAACATTATTAAGAAAAATGAAAAGTTTTGAAAGAAATAAAACTCTTAGAGAAAGAAAGTATCACAAGAGATATTCCCTCTTTACCCCTTTCCCAATGGTGTTTGTCATTGTGCAATTACACTGCCTAATTAAAACTCTAGCCCTTATGAGAAAATGAGACTATTGATTAGTAATGCAGTTAGCCTTCTTATTTCCCTTCCCTACTACTATATTTTTCCAGAACAGTATCTTCATCTTTGCCCTTCAAAAACCACTTGATTAACCCTACACTCATCAGATTGGCAAGTATGACAAAAAAGAAAAATAAAAATGACAAATGTGGAGAGGATGTGGGAAAATTGAAACAATAATTCACTTTTGGTGGAGTTGTTAACTGATTCAACCATTCTGGAAAGCAGTTTGGAACTATGTCCAAAAGGTTATAAAACTATGTATGTACCCTTTGACCAAGTCAAATCTCTATTAGGTCTGTAATCCAAAGAGATTAAAACCAAAAAAAAAAGGATCTATATGTACCTAAATATTTATAGCAGCTCTTTTAGTGGTGGCAGAGTTGGAAATTGAGGGGATGTCCATCATTTGGGGAATGGCTGAATAAACCGTGGTACATGATTATGATGGAATACTATTATGCTCTAAGAGATAATGACCAGGATGATCTGCATCATCTGCAGAGATTTACATGAACTAATGCAAAATGAAATGAGCAGAACAGGATAACATTATAGACAGTAACAGCAACATTGCAAGATGACCAACTGTAAATAACTTAGCTATTCCCAGAAATACAGTGATCAAAGACAATTCTGAAGGACTCATGATGAAAAAATGTTATCCATCTCCAGAGAAAGAACTGATTGAGTCCGAATACAAACTGGAGTATATTTATTTTTTAAAAAGCATATTTTAGGTTTTTTTTGGTCTGTGCTTTTTTCACAGTATGAATGACTAATAAAAAATGTGTTTCTCATGATTGCATATGTATAACCTATGTGAAATCATTTGCCTTCTCAATAAAGCAGGAAGAGACACAAAGAGGGAGAAAATTTGGAAATCAACATTTTAAAAAAGAATCCTAAAGTTTGTTCACGTAATTGGGGGGAAAAGAAAATACTAAAAAATTATTTAGACTGCTTAATTATTCAGAGATAAGTTATAAAGAACTTTGAAGATCAACTCACCCAACCTCCTCATTTTATAGATAAGAAAACTGCTATGCAGGGAGTTGCAATAATTTCCAAAGATTACACAAATGATAAGAACTAGAAACAGGTCCCTTGATCTTGTATAGATAACCCTTGAAAGGCACATGAAAATAATCTCTGAATGGTACCTCTTTTGCCTGGGATCCTAATGTTTCTCATCTGTGAAAACTTGGCATCTGACCTTTTCACTCAGATGAAACTTTTCTGCAGAGTTCCCAGTGATTTCTTACTTGTAAAATCTAATGGCCTCTTAGAAGTCCTCATTCATCTTAACCTTCCTAAATCAGTCTTGCCTCCATCACACATGATACTTCATCTCTCATCTCCGTGCATGTCCACTGGCTATCTCCTGGACCTGGAATCCCTCACTTTCTATAATATTCAGCTCTAGCACACATTCTATGTAAAACCTTTCCTGCTACAATGATCATGCATTTAATTGCTCTGTATTTGTTTTGTTTCTATATTTGTATTAGTGTGCATAAATCTACATCAATACATGCACTTGCTATGTTGCCCCCATTAAAGAGAAAATTCTTTGAGGAAAAAAAAAGTCTTTGTATATTCTGCACCTAAAAGAGTGTATAACATACAGTAGGCACTTATTAAATACTTGTTGGTTATTTACCTCACAGATTTGTACTAAGGATCAAATGAGACAATGCGTCAAAGTACTTTGAAATAATTAAAAGTGCTATGTCAATGTGAGTAATTTTGGATCTCCACAAAACATTCCTTATCTATGTTTCCAACCATACCTTCTACAACTCCTTTATAAATACTTTATGTTTCAGTTAATTTCTCCTAAAATGTTCTCCATGCTGGCTCCGTATTTTTGTTCCTAACATTCCCTCGACACAAATGTTGCCACTGTTGCTCAGTCATTTCTACTCTTTGTCTCTACATCATCCCATTTGGGGTTTTCTTGGAAAAGATATTGTACTTATTTATTATTTCCTTCTCCAGCTCATTTTCCAGATTAGAAAACTGAGGCAAAAAGGGTTAAGTGACCAGTCCAGTTTAACAAAGTCCGTAAGTACCTGAAACCAGATTTGAACTCAGGAAGATTAGTCTTCCTATCTCCAAACCCAATGTTCTATCCACTGTACCACCTAGCTGATTAAGAATATACTTTCCTTACTTTCCTCTGCTGATGTCCTTGCTGTCCTTCAAAGTTCAGCCCTAAAACTATTTCATTCAAGAAATATTCCCTTGTTTTTCCAACCTAATATGATTTTATTGCCCTTGAACCCAATAGCTTTTTGTCCCTGTCTTATAGCATGCACAATATTGTGCTTCTACTATAGTTATTTATGGTCTTCTTTTGATTTTTTATAAGGCCCTTGAGACAATTTGGTGTTACTCATATTTATATCTCCTCTAGTACCTATCACAAAGTCTTATACTTAACAGGTTACACAATAAATATTTATTGAATAGAATAGTGCTGAATGACATAGTTGTTTATTTTACAACCTATGTTCCAATTTTCAATATATATTGGGAAAAGATAGTATCTGAGATAGATTTTGCTTATACTGATTCATCTCAGCTATATTAGTTGAGATAAGTATCACTATATTCACATAAGCTTCTCATTTATCTTGGCTTAGATTAAGAACTTCTTTTTGGCATTCAATTTGCTATATACATGTATATGACAAATCTACCTTTTCACTGTACTGGTCCATCATTTTTGGAAACATTCATGTCATTTTTCATATTTTAACTTCATGGTTTCAAAAAAGAAGGTAAAATTTTTCAAGGAAACTGTACTTTTTCATATATGTCCCCTTCTTCTTGCCCAAAGACACACACACATATACACACAGAGAAACTGTACTTTTTCATATACTCCCCCTTCTTTCTGAAAGACACAAACACACAGGAAAACTTTCTCATATATGCCTCCTTCTTCTTGCCCAAAGACACACATACACGCACACACACGCACACACGCACTTATGCACATGCATGTAAACTCACATTTATCTCTTGGCACAGCTCCTGGAACACAGTAGAAACTTAAAAGTACTTCTTGTTGACTGACACATGTCCTTCTTTCCTTCCTTCTTTCTTTTTTTTCCTTCTTTCTAACTTCCTTCTTTCCCTTAAAAATAACTTTATTCACAAGTATATGTCTCCTGATGTGGAATTATTTCATTGAATTAAAATTTCTTGATCAGCCATCATGTGCAAATCACTGTGGTAGACACTGTAATATAGAAATTAATGGTATTTGGTCCATGGCATTAGTGTCAACCTGAATTTTGCACTATCTTCTAAAATAAAGACATTAATGATAATTAATGAAAATAATTATAAGTAAACAAACAGCATTTTCTGAGTTTATTTTTTCTTTAGGAGAAATAAACTTACGTACGTATACATATGTGTATATAGTGTGTGTATACATACATAAACATATATGTATCTGCATACACATAAATTCATTAATAAGTAATAATATGTAAGTATTATATAAGTACATATATAAGTATATATCTATATATAAGTATATAAATATAAGAAGAGAAACAGCATGATCTCAGTTTAATATTTTTCTTTAGGGCGGCCAAATTATATACATATGCATACATAATATGTATTTGTGTGTGTGTATAATTTGAATGACAGAATTTAATGAATAAATACATGATAATGCATCACACTGAAAGAATTATTACCAAAAAATGAGGTCCCATGTCCCTTATGTTTGCATTTACATCATGTATTTTTCACCTTAAAATCTTCTTGAGATAAATTAAGCATGCCATACATGTACAAGTGTTAAGAATTACAATAAAGGTGATATAGGACAGAAAGTTCTCTTTGTAACACCAGGCTTATGAGTACAGACCTTCAGTTGTTATGGCAACCTTGAATTAATGAAAGTATCATCAAAGTCATCTCTCTGCAATATTTTATACAGTTATTTCCATTAAATATGATTAAATGTTCCTTTCTGAGGCCAATGGCACAGCTGAAGTTGGAAGCCATATTAGTGATATTAAATTACCTGTATTCTCTAATACTTGATGGAAAGAATCTGTCATAAAACTCTTCAAATTAAGATTTTGAAAAGATCCATCTGCAGCCAAGTTATTAATAAATTCTTAACAATTTTGACTGAATTAAAAGACCTACTCTACTATGTACCATTATGCCATTTTTGTTTAAAAGAAGCTGGACCAGAAATTATTAGTCTTAGTTAAGGTGAAAGGATTTAACATTCAAGTCTAAAAATATTAAAGTGATAGTTTATTTGGAAACTACAAAAGCCCTTAACATTTTTTGAATTCTGTCCATAATTCCCTTAAAGGTAGCATTTTAAATTATCCTACTCAAAGGATCACACAAGCTCTAATTGGAAAGAACCCTTGTAGACATCCAGTTCAACTCCTAATTTAAATAAAATGTTCCCCACAGCATCTTCAACAAGTGGTTTTTCACCCTTTGTGTGAAGACTTCAAGCAAGTTGCAACTCATTATCTCTTGTTCTAGTACATACTGGATTTTATAGGTACCATTGTCAAGAAAGGTTTCTTTATGAAAAATCCAAATTTGTGTCTTTGTAATTTCTGCTTTCTAGTTCTTAGTTCTAGGACCAAGCAAAATAAGCCTAATTCCTCTTCTTTGTGACAGTCTTTCAAATATTTGAACATAAACATCACTACCCCCATCGCACTTCCCCCATCATTCATACACACTCCATTCCCTAAGTCTCCTATTCTTCAAGTTAAACATTTTCATTTGCTTTGTTGTGTCAGTGAATGACATGAACTCAGTGTCTTTGAGAATCATGGTTGCTTTCCTTTTTATGCTTTCCATCATAAAGCTTCATGTTCTCTGAAGGCAATGACCTTTCTAATATGTTGTTCTTATAACTTAAGACAATACTGCAGATATAGTTTGGTGAGAGCACAGTATAGCAATAACTAAGACTTCTCTAGTCCTAAACACCAGAACAAACTCAATTAGATTCATTCATTTATTATCATGAAAAAGATAGAAATTTTAATAATATCCAGTACCTGGATAAAGATATAGGCAATAGAACATGAATTTATCTTATCAATTCTTTCCAGGTCTGAGGTAGAAACCTTGAAAACTATAATGACTTTTATAAGTCCACAAAACAGATCATTAAAGTCCAGTGGCCTTCTGTTAACTACTCACTGGGATGGCAAAAATGAATATCTGAGTTTATTAGCTGTGCACTAACAATTCTCTAGCTTTAATGTTTGACTCTTAAAAATCTCCTTGGAGTTCAAAATGGTGTAATGTAAAAAGTAACTGGAGCATGATTAGAAAAGAAAATATTCTGTGGTTCAGTGTTCAGCAGCATGAAACATGGGAAAGAGTTTAAAAGACAGAGTATGGAATAATAGTTCAATGACAGAAATGTAAGTATAGCCTTCAGAGAAAAGTTCCCTGCATAATTGCATTGTCTTCCTGTTCCCTTTATATATCCAAAACAATTTCAGACTAGCTTTAAAAAGAAAAAGATAATTTTTCCTTTTTGTTAACAGAGATGTAATCAAAATTATCACCTCCCATTTCTATGGAATCTGGAAAAGGAATTAGAATATGAAATGTATTCTTCCTTAAGTTTCATTCATGCACAGTTAAAATACACATACTTCACTGATGAAAAAGAAAGATGTAGGCTTCAGCTTGGTAACTGACAGTTTTTGGGGAAAAAGTGAACATAAAAAAAATACACACACACACAATTCTTCTCACTGTGCCCTCATGTAGTGAAGAGTAAAATGTATCAGTATTCAATAAATAAAAGGTATCTAGCTAGTTCAGTCCCTATGGCCCAGAGTCTAACTAGCCCAACTGTTTCCAGGGGCAGGTGTAATGGCTTCTACTACAGTGCAAAGTCAGTCACAAACTTTTAGCAATGTGTTAATAACCAATTTATAGATGCATACTCTGTAGGTACCATCCAGGGCCATTATGAAAATATATGTAAACCTGGATAGATGCAATAATTGGAAAAGAGTTAATGAGAATTATATCAGTTTATTCTACAATTTAGCAACCTTTAAAATCAACTTGGCTGAAAGCAGATGCATACATATATACATATGCATGTCTGCATACACATATGTGTAATCTGTTCTCATTTAACTAGTTAAAATATAAGTTAAATGGAAAGCATGGTAAGATAAAATTTAAATTGGTCATTGAAGGATTCAAGAGACATGATAAATTGTATTACTTTCTACTTCAAATTCAATGAATGAGTTTCCTCTCTAAAACCAGACTAATTTACTTGAAACACACCTGCTTGACCTAAAACCAAAGTTGTACTTCTTATAGAGTTTTTCAGGACAGCAATTTATCAATTTCTGTATTAGATCATCATGTGACCTACTTTCAGAAAGCCAGTGACAGACATACTAAAAAAGTCGAAAAGGTGATGTTTATAGCTAGGTGACAAATGTAGTTCATTTTCACAGGAAAAGAATCTATTGGAATTTTTCATAGCTCAAAAGGGAAGAAATTAACTAAATTAGCAAAATTAACCATTATGAGAAATATCATAATTTCAAAATGAGGAAATTATTTTCATTTTGTTTATATTTTTTGGTGTCATAATAAAGTTGTTCAACTTCATGATTTTCTTTGTCATAAGGGAAAGTTTAAATTTAGAGGTAACAATGTCAAAATGGCTAAGGAAGAAAAAAAGATGCATAAAAAATGTTTTTTAAATTGAAAAATAATATGAACATTTTAAAAACATGTCCATTTGCAAATACAAAATATAAAATTGTTTAGGCCTATTCATTGAGCTTCAGAATGAATTGAATTTCAAAACTGGGACCTGAGAAATTTCTATTTCAGGCTTGGAAAAAACTAACTTCCTTCAATAGCTCACTACTTAATTTGGTCAAATGAGGTAATATTGTATAACTCTTCTGTGGAATTAAAGTTTGACAAAATTCTGTGGAATTAAAAAAAAAGAATCACCTAGCTATTGGGAAGTAGCAGGTAAGAAATTAGAATTAGAGACAGGGAGGAAAACCAAGATGGCAGAGTAGAAGGAGATAGCTTCTCTAGCTCTACTCCAATAGCCCATAAAATACCTGTAAAACATGACTCTAAACAAATTTTAGAGCACAAGAAGCCATAAAACGACAGAGTGAAAGAGGTTTCCTGCTCAAGACAGACTGGAAGGTTGACAAGAAAGGTGTATCACAACAGGGCTACAAGTGTAACACAGTGCTGCTTTGGCCACGCAGTGCAGGACTGGAGCAGGATTCAGGGCACGGAATCATGGGCAGCAGCTGCAGCTCCCAGATTTCTTAAACCCAAAACACCAAAGACAGCTTCAAAGGTCAGTGAGAAAGGCCTTTCACCTAGGTGAGAAGGGGGCAGGGTCCCGCCCTAGCCCCATGGCAGTAGCAGCCACTGTGTCAGCAGAACCTGCAGCCTAAAGACCCTGGCAGAATCAAACAGCCAATCTGAATCTCAACTCTAAGTAAGAGTTCAGGGGTGATGAAGAGCACTGACTGGTTGAGTTAGTGGAGGTTCTGGAGAGGGAACTCTACTAGCAGATCGTAGGCAGATAATCCTGTGGTTGCTCCCAGACCAGAGCAAAGGACAAGAGATGCACAAATTCTTCTCTGTGGATTGTACTACATTGGAGGAACTGAAAATGTAACAGGTCCCTCAAGTATACCCTCCACTTGACAAAGGACTCAACAGTAAAGTAACTGTCTGGGAAAAAAAGGGGAAAAAAAGTAAGACTACAGAAGGTTACTTTCGGGGTGAGGAGCCAAGATGGAGGGGTAGAAAGATTCACATATGCTGGCTCCAAATGCCCAGCCCATAAAATACCTGTAAAGAGGAACTCCCAACAAATTCTGGAGCAGTGGAAGCCTCACAACAACGGAGTGGAGGAGATTTGTGTTCCAGAGAGCCCTGAAAAACCTACACAAAAGGTCCATCACACACCAGACCTGGAGCAGAGCCCAGCCCTGCCTTGGACATGCAGCACTGAGAGGACCAGTTATGAGCAGGATTCAGGAACAGAATCTCCAGTGGCCACACAGGTTCATCCACACAGAGATGTCACAGGTTAGTGACAGACCCTGCTTGGCTTGCCAAGAGGGGAGCGGGGTGTCCCCATAACTCAGAACCCCTCAGGAGGCAGTGGCAGAGGCAGCAGTGGACAGGAGCTCTCAAAGCAAGCAGGGGCTCAGATCCATTGTTGAAGTTCTCCACATAAACCCCCTGAGGGAACTGAGCCCTGTGAGGTGGCCCGGACCCCATCCGAGCACCTGAACTTAATCTCACAATGAATAGCAGCCCTGTCCCTATCTGAGCACCTGAATTTAATCTTACACTGAAGAGCAGCTTTGCCCCCGCTGAAAGCCCTGAGGCTGGGAAGCAGCATTTGAATCTCAGACCCCAAGCACTAGCTGGGCAGATCTGGAGGCAAGGCAGGGATGGAGAAGAATCTCAGAAGTCAAGTAACTGGCTGGGAAAATGCCCAGAAAAAGGGAAAAACATAAGACCATAGAAGGTTACTTTCTTGGTGAAGAGGTATTTCTTCTTTTCCTTTAGGGTGAGGAACAACAATGCTTCCCATCAGGCAAAGTCATAGAAGTCAAGGCTTCTGTATCCCAAACATCCAAAATAAATATTCAATGGGCTCAGGCCATGGAAGAGCTCAAAAAGCATTTTGAAAACCAAGTTAGAGAGGTGGAGGAAAAACTGGGAAGAGAAATGAGAGAGATGCAAGAAAAGCAGGAAAAATGGGTAAACACTTTGCTAAAGGAGAACCAAAAAATTGCTGAAGAAAATAACACCTTGAAAAATAGGCTAACTCAATTGGCAAAAGAGGTTCAAAAAGCCAATGAGGAGAAGAATGCTGTCAAAAGCAAAATTAGCCAAATGGAAAAAGAGGTTCAAAAGCTCACTGAAGAAAATAGTTCTCTTAAAATTAGAATGAAACAGATGGAGGCTAATGACTTTCTGAGAAACCAAGAAATCACCAAACAAAACCAAATGAATGAAAAAATGGAAGATAACATGAAATATCTCATTGGAAACATAACTGACCTAGAAAATAGATGTGGAAATACAATCAGGATAACACAAGATCTAGCAGCTTCTACATTAAGAGATAGAAGGGCGTAGAATAGGATATTCCAGAAGTCAAAGGAATTAGGACTCAAACCAAGAATCACCTTCCCAGCAAAACTGAGTATAATAACTCAGGGGAAAATATGGTCTTTCAATGAAACAGAGGACTTTCAAGCATTCTTGATGAAAAGACCAGAGCTGAAAAGAAAATTTGACTTTCAAACACAAGAATGAGAAGAAGCATGAAAAAGTAAACAGCAAAGAGAAGTCATGAGGGAATTACCAAAGTTGAACTGTTTACATGGAAACATGGAAAGACAATATTTGTAACTCTTGAAACTGTTCAGTATCTGGGTAGTTGGTGGAATCACACACACCTATACGCATATGCGCACATGCATGCACACACACACATACACACATGCACGCACAGAGACAGGGAACACAGAGTGAATTGAATAGCATGAGAAAGAAATATATTGGGAGGAGAGAGAGTGAAATGGAATGGGGCAAATTATCTCTCATAGAAGAAGCAGGCAGGAGACTTTTTAGTGGTGGGAAAAAGAGGAGAGCTGAGAGAAAAACATGAAGTTTACTCTTATCACATTCGACTAAAGGAATGAATAAAATGCACACTCTTTTTGGTATGAAGACCTATCTTACAATACAGGAAAGTGGGGGAGGAGATAAGCAGGGTGAGGGGGGATGATGGAAGGGAGGGCAATGGGAGGAGGGAGCAATTTAAAGTCAACACTCAGAGAGGGACAGGATCAAAAGACAGAATAGAAACAATGGGGGGCAGGATAAGATAGAGGGAAATATAGTTAGTCTCACACAACACAACTATTATGAAAGTCATTTGTAAAAGTACACAGATATGGCCCATATTGAATTGCCTGCCTTCCCAAAGGGAATGGGTGGTGAGGAAAAGATGGGGAGAAGTTGAAACTCAGAGTTTTAGGAACAGTTGTTGATTATTGTTCTTGCTACTAGGAAATAAGAAATACAGGTAATGAGGAATAGAAAGTTATCTGGCCCTACAGGGCAAAAAGGATGATGGGGACAAGGGAAGGGAGGGATGATAGAAGAGAGGGCAGATTGGTGAAAGGGGAAGTTAAAATGTTCAGTGTATCAGGGTGGGGGGAAGGGACAAATGGGGAGAAAATATGGAACCTAAAATTTTATGAAAATGAATGTAAAAAGTTAAATAAATAAATTTATTATTAAAAAAAGAGAGAGAGATTTACCAAAAAAGAAGAAGAAGAAGAAGAAGAAGAAGAAGAAGAAGAAGAAGAAGAAGAAGAAGATTACTTTCTTGGTGAACAAGTATTTTCCTCCATCCTTTTGGATGAGGAAGAATAAAGCATAAAATCAGGGGAAGACATAAAAGTCAAATCTTCTGCATCCAAAACTTCTAAAAATATATGAAACAGTCTCAGGTCTATGGAAGAGCTCAAAAAGTATTTTGAAAATCAGGTAAGAGAAGTGGAGGAAAAATTGGGAAGAGAAATGAGAGAGATGCAAGAAAAGCATGAGCAGTGAGTCAACAGTTTGGTAAAGGAGATCCCACAAAATGCTGAAGAAAATAACACCTTTAAAAATAGGCTAACTCAAATGGCAAAAGAGGTCCAAAAAGCCAGTGAGGAGAAGAATGCTTTAAGAAGCAGATTAGGCCAAATGGAAAAGGCGGTTCAAAAGGTCACTGAAGAAAATAGTTCTTTCAAAATTAAAAGGGAGTATTTGGAAGCTAATGACTTTATGAGAAACTAAGAAATTACAATAAAAAGCAGAGGAATGAAAAAATGGAAGAAAATGTGAAATATTTCAAAGGAGAAAATCACTGATCTGGAAAATAGATATAGTAGAAACAATTCAAAAATTGTGGAACTACCTGAAAGCCATGATCAAAAATAAGAGCCTAGATAACACCTTTCATGAAATTATCAAGAAAAACTGCTCTGATATTCTAGAATGAGATGGTAAAATAAATATTGAAAGACCCCACCTATCACCTCCTGAAAGACATCCTAGAAGAAAAAGACCTAGGAATATTGTAGTCAAATTCTAGAGTTCCCAGGTCAAGGAGAAAGTATTGCAAGTAACCAGAAAAAAACAATTTGAGTATTGTGAAAATACAATCAGGATAACACAAGATCTAGCAGCTTCTACATCAAGGGACTGAAGGGCTTGGTATATGATATTCCAAGATTCAAAGAACTAAAATTAAGACCAAAAATCACCTACTTAGCAAAGCTGAGCATAATACTTCAGGGAAAAATATGATCATTCAATGAACTACAGGACTTTCTGGATGAAAAAGACCAGAGCTGAATAGAAAACTTGACTTTCAAACACAAGAATTAAGAGAAGGATGCAAAGGTAAACAAGAAAGAGAAATCATAAGGGACATACTAAAACTGAACTGTTTACATTCCTACATAGAAAGATAATATTTGTAACTCTTGAAATTTTTCTCAGTATTTGGGTAGTTTAAGGGATTGGATAGATAGATATATAGATAGATGGCAAAGAGTGAGTTGATTAGGAAGGAATGATATCTAAAAAATAAAATTGAGTGGTGATAAAGGACTATATTGGGAGTTAAAAAGAGAGAAATGGAATGGGGCAAATTATCTCTCAAAAGAAATAAAAAAAAGCTATTTCAATACAGGGAAAAAGAGGTGAGGTGAAAGGGAAAAAATTAAGCTTATTCTGAAGACATTTGATTTAAGGAGGGAATAACATACTCACTCAATTTGGTATGAAAATTAATCTTACACTATAGGAAAGTAGGGGAGAAGCATATAAGTGAGGTGTGGGGGGGGCGACAGAAAGGAGGGCAAACAGGAGAGGAGGGAGTAATTAGAAGTAAACACTTTTGGGGAGTGACAAGGTCAAAAAAGGGAATAGAATCAATGGATGGAAGGATAAGATGAAGCAAAATATAGTTAGTCTTTCAAAACATGACTATTATGGAAGTCTTTTGCATACCTACACATGTATAACCTAAATTGAATTGCTTGCCTTCTCAGTGGGGACAAGTAAGAAGGGAGGAAAAGAGAGAGGTTGCAAGTCAAAGTTTTAGGCATGAATATTGAAAATCGCTTCTGCACACAACTGGGAAATAAGAAGTACAGATAATGGGGTATAGAAATCTATCTTGCCATTTAAGAAAAGAGAAAAGATGAAGATTAGAGAAGGGAGAATGTGATAGAAGGGAGGGCAGATTGGGTTAAGGGGTAATCAGAATGCATGGTGTCTTGGCATGAGGGAGGGGAGAGATGGGGAGAAAATTTGGAACTCTAAACCTTGTGAAAATGAATGTTGAAAACTAAAATTATTTAATTGATAAAAAATTTTAAAAAGGAATTTCAACACATAAAAATGAATAGAAAAAAATTAGAATTAAATCAATAACTTTACTATGTGCACCAAGAAACTCTAAATTATATAGATAACCCAAATAGCAGAGATCATAAGACAAGAAGACACTTATAATACAATATATTACAGTACAATATATGCACTGTATATATATATATATGAATATATATATGTGTCTATGTGTGTATATGCAATATATATAAATTCATGTTTATATTATTTATATATCTATATATGGAATGTGAAAGGTGGTACCTTGCACATCTCTGGGAAGGATTCTTAACAATACACTACAAATGAGTATAAAAGATCCATTTCTCATTAAATAATTAAAAAACTTTCTGCATGCACCAAAAGAATGCATACGAGATAATATAAGAAGATGTTGTTTGGTGGAGGGAATATTGGCTGAATATAATCTTGATAAAGGAATGTGTGCAGGACATATAGCATATTAGTAGAAATATATAATGAATTATGTCTTAGGAGACAAATATTAAGTGATAAATTTCAAAGAATTGGAATTTGTCCCATAGGAAAGAATGCTGCAAATTACTAATAAGCAGGGAAATGAAAATTTCAGACTGGAGAAAATAGCAACAAAAAAGTAATAAATATTAGAGGAATTTTGGAAATACAAGTGTACAAATGCATTTGCAGAGGAGCTTTGAATTGGATCACGTATTTTGATTCATTTTGCAAATGCAATAGAATGAAATACAGAAAGAAACAGAGACAAGAGACAAGATAGACACAGCAGAAACAGAGATAAAAAGTGAGACAGAAAGAAAGAGAGAGGCAGAGAAAGAGAATAGATGATTATACATACATACATACATACATACATACATATATATATATATATATATATTACATGTAGGTTTATTTGGGGGGCTGGGCTGGTTGAATGATTGTACTTAAGTGTAATTAATGGTAACTAAGGGGGAAGTATCTAATGGAGTATTAAAAGATATACTTAAACCTTTGTTGTAAAGCAGTTAGTTTTTTTATAATTTGGATGAAGGCAAATTTAAGAAGAATGTTTATTAAATTTGTAGATGATAGCAAGTCAGAAATGATAACTAATATGTCAGGTGACAGAGTCAAGAAAATTTTTGACAGGTTATAATCATAAAGCAAACTTAATTAAATTAATATTCATAGATATTACTGCAAACTCTTAAATTTGAGTTCAAAAAACCAATTATTCAAGTATAAGATGGGGAAATAACATGTAAACAACCCTGTAAATTTTTCAAATATTGGAAATTTAGTGAACTGCAAGCTCAACATTAGTTAGCTGTATATGACAGTTAAAAATTAATGTGATTTTAGGTATATATATATTCATACATAAATACATATATACATACATAAATATATACGTATGCATATCTCCAAAGTGAAAGAAATGATAGCCTTGCCATACTTGGTCTTGAGTCTGGTATCTTATTTTAGGAATAACACTGATGTGCTGTAGTAGATCCAGAGAAGTGTTACCAGGATATTAAGGGGATTGGAAACTATTCAGCAAATAATCAGTTGAAGGAACTTCAGTTGTTTATTCTATACGGCAGAAGCAAGATGGTGGAATATCAATGAAAAGTACAGTGAATTCCAACCCTCCCCCCCAAAAAACCCACCTTTCTTCAAACTTATCCAGAAAAGAAATTAGACTTAATCCTGATAGAGAAATTTTTTTTAAAAGTCATATTGAGTTTTTTTTTCCCCCAAGCTAGAGCATTATGGGAAAATGGACAAAGAGATCTATTGAGTCCACAGCCAGGGTCTGGGTAAGAGCAGATTTTGGGGAGCACTTTTGAGCACAACGTCCCAAACACATAATGTATCACCTGATTCCCGGGAGAGTGAAGTAACAAGTAACAATTTGCAGTTTTCTTGCCTACCACAAAGTTGCATGTCATACTTCCAGGATGGCCTGCAGAGGAGATCAATGCCTGCCCACGGCCTTTTAGGATGAGGAGTGGTCTCAATACTCTGTTTATCTAGATAAAGAGACCAATTCAGAAGCAAGTCCACAGAGTGCAATTTTGACCCCAGGAATTGCTGAAACTCAGTTGTAAAATTCTAGCCCAGTATGGAGCGTACAGAGAAATAATCAGGGTAGAATCCCAGACTAAAGTGAAGAAGCTTCTTCCACTTCTGTCTATGAACTATTAGAGTTTCTTATAGGGATAATAGTGACTGAGTTAACAGCATTCTAGTGCTGCTCAGACTCAAACCTAGGTCAGGAATTTGCAAAACTAAGACTAGGTGAGGCAAGGTTGAGACTGATCCCTACATCAGACCACTTTGGAAGCACTGGTAGTTTACAGATTCTTAGTTCAAGATGTCCCTGAAATAATTGAATAGTAGAACACTCAATGACTGAAGACCACCACACACTTTCCCCTCAGAGGAGGACAGAGTCTGATGCAAACATCAAGCACAAAGTCAGAAAGAAACCTGGAAGAATGAGCAAACAAACCAAAATAAATACCTATGATAAAAAGCTATTTTAGTGGCAGAGATGCTCAAGAAACAAACATAGAAGAAAAGAATGTCATGACGCATCCCTGCTGAGGTAGGGCCAAGCAAGAAAGTCCCAGGGAGGTCTGAGGCAGTGTCAGCATGGTGAAATCTTGGGCAAAACAGTCCAGGACAGGAGTCCAGCTGAATCAAGTGAGTGAGAGCTGCAGAACCCCAGGTATCTGCAGCAGTTGTTCCTGAGACTATCAGCCCACAGATTAAAAGTCTGTAAGTCACCTACATGAACATCTGGGAACCAAAATATCGGAGTGATTAGTAAATGCTCTCTCCCTCTCCCTTTGTTGACCTTGGAAGATCCATAAAATATTTCTCCACAGAAATCCTGGATCAGTGGGATCAGCAGAAGGGACAAACAGTCTTCTAGCATGTGAGGCTAGGAAAATCACTAAGAAGGATTCCTCTTCCCATTGCAGTGGACTGGTGCTGTCCCAGACAGCCCCACCTCAGCCTCAGCAAACCAGAAGGAAACATGGGACTGCAGGGGGGTGGAGCCTTGCAACCACCGACCCCAGGACCCCAGGCATGCCTCAGCACTCCAGGGGAAACAGGAACACACCACTGCAGCCAGGATCACCAACCACTGAGCTTGCTTTTGATCTAGCTAAGCTGAGGAGATCTCGCTTGACCAGACTACCCCTCCTCCACACTTAACAAGCTAGTTCCAGGGCTAATCCAGGAACATATACACACACACACACACACACACACACACACACACACAACAAACAAAAAAACCAAAAATAAAAGAGTTCACCTGGTCTCTACTTTCTCACACCAGCCAGCTCAGCACCAGGTTGTTTAGCTTCTAGCTGAAAGAACCTGAGGCCACAATGCAAAGGCATCATTATCATGAGTAAGAAGCAAAACAAGAAAGAAAAGATCACAGAATTGTTCTGTGGGGACAAGGGCCAAAACAGGAATACCAAAGACATCAGTATTCTGACTGCATTCCCATCTGAAACTTCAGAAGGGAATATGAATTGCTCACCTCCAAAAAGAGCACTCCTGGAAGAGCTGAAGAAGGAAATAGAAAAAAAAAAACCTGACCAATTATTTTAAGAATATGAAAAAGAATTCACTGAGGAGAACAACTCATTAAAAAAGAAAATTGGACAAATGGAAAAGGAAACACAAAAACTAACTGGAAAAAGTGGACAAATGGAAAAAGAAGTACAAAAACTAACTGGAGAAAGTAATTCCTTAAAAGGAATGTGGACAGATGGAAAAGGAGATGTAAAAATAACTGAAGAAAACAATTTGATAAAAATTAGAATTGGGCAAGTAGAAGCTAATGACTCTATGAGACATCAAGAATCAGTCAAACTAAATTTAAAGAATGAAAAAACAGAAGAAAATTTAAAATATCCAACTGGAAAACTAACTGAGCTGGAAAAGAGACCCAGGAGAGAAAATCAAAAAATTATTCACCTACCAGAAAGCCATGAGGAAAAAAGAGCCTGAACAATATCTTCCAAGAAATCCTCAAGGAAAACTACCCAGACTTTCTACATCCAGAGGACAAAATAGTCATCGAAAGAATCATCATTCTCCCCCCAAAAAGGATCCCAAACTAAAAGCACCAAGGAACACTGTTGGTCAAACTCCAGAACTATCAAGTGAAGAAGAAAATACTACAGACAGCCAGAAAGAAACCATTCAAATATTGAGGAGCTACAGTCAGGATTACACAAGACCTTATAGCTTCTACATTAAAAAATCAAAGGAATTGGAATATGATATTTCCCAAGGCAAGGGAGCTGGGACTACAACCAAGGATCAATCACCCAGCAAAACTGAGGATAACATTTCAGGCAAGGAGATGGACTTTCAGTGAAATAAGGAATTTTGAGACCTTCCTGAAAAAATGGCCAGAACTCAGTAGAAAATTTGATATTCAAACTCAGGTCTCAAGAGAGGCATAAAAGGGAAAACAGGGGAAAAGAAAAACTTGTTACTCAATATGGGCAAATGGTTTACTTCCCTATAAGGGAAAACTAAACTTGCTAATTTTGAGAATTATGTATTTTATATATATATATATATATATATATATATATATATATGTATGTATATATATGTATATATGTATGTATGTATATATATACATATATATGCACATATATAATGAAATATAAAAGGGATACACATGGAGGGGAGCAGGTATAAAATAAATGATGTGATAATAAAAATGTGATTTAACAGTGCAAAGTAATTGGAACAGGAGATGGGAAAAGAAGGAGGCAGAAAATGGTAAATTATATCCCAGGAAGAGGCACAAAAATATATTACAGTAGATTGAAAGAGGGGAGGGAGATGAGCATTGTTTGAGAGGTACTCTATTCTGATTTGTTTCAAGGAAGGAACAACAAACTTAATTAAGTATATAAATTCAACTAGCTCTATAGGCAGTAGGAGGAGAAGAGGGAAAGAAAAGGAAGGGGAGTGTAAAGGGAGGGAAGAAAGAGTAAAAGAGTAAAAGAGAGAGGGACTGAAAGAAGGAAAGGAAGATTATGAGAGATGGGGGTTAAAAATTAAAACTCTATTGTGGACAGGAAGGGAGAACTAAAAAATACAAATGGTGGGAAAGAGGATGGAGGGAAAGACACAGATAGTTATCACAACTGTGAATGTGAAGGGGATGAAATCTCCCATAAAACCGAGACCAATAGCAGAATGGATTAAAAAGCATAATCCAACAATATGCCATTTATAAGAAACACATTTGAAATGAGGGGATACCCAAAGGGTAAGTGTAAAAATTTGGAGCAGAATATATTGTGCTTCAGCTGATGTAAAAAAAAAGCAGAGGAAGCAATGCTAATCTCCAACAAAGCAAAAACAGAAATAGATCTAATTAAAAGAGATAAGGAAGAAAAAAAATATCCTGCTAAAAGGCACCATAAACAAGGAAGCAATATCATTACTATACGTATATGCTTGAAGTGGTATAGCATCCAGATTCTTAGGGGAGAAATTAAGGAATCAAAGGAAGAAATAGAAAGTAAAACTGTACAAGTGGGGGACCTCAACCTCCCCCTCTCTGAACTTGATGAATCAAACCTTAAAATAAACAAGAAAGAAGTTAAGGAGGTGAATAAAACTCTGGATAAGGTAGATATGATAGATCTCTGCAGAAAACTAAATGGAGATAGGAAGAAATACACATTTTTTCTCAGCAGTATATGGCACATATACAAAAAGTGACCATATACTAGGGCATAGAAACCTGACAATCCAGTGCAGAAAGGCAGATAGTCAATGTATCCTTCTCCGACCATAATGTAATAAAAAATTATATGAAATAAAAGGCCATGGAAAGATAGACCAAAAATTAATTGCAAACAAAATAATCTAATGCTAAAGAATGAGTGGGTTAAACAACAAATCATAGAAACAATCAGCAACCTCATTCAAGAGAAGGACAATAATAAGATAACCTACCAAATGTTATGGGATACTGCAAAAGCATTTCTTAGGGGAAGTTTTATATCTTTGAATGCCTACATGAATTGGTCATGTAACTGAAAAAGCTCGAAAAAGAACAAATTGAAAATCCCCAAATAAATACCAAATTAGAAATACTAATAATCAAAGGAGAGATTAGTAAAATCGAAATTAAGAAAAACTACTAAGCTAATAAAAAAATCTAAGAGTTGGTTTCATGAAAAAAAAAAGCAATTAAATTTATAAACCTTTGGACAATTTGATTGACAAAAAGAAAGAAGAAAACTAAATTACCAATATCAAAAACTGAAAAGCGTGAACTCACCTTCAATGAGGAGGAAATTAAAATAATTAAAAACTACTTTGCCCACTTTATACCCATAAATTTGACAATCTAATTGAGATGGATGATTATTTTAAAAAATATGAACTGACCAAATTAACAGAAGAGGAAGTTAAATATTTAAATAATCTCATCTCAGAAAAAGGAATTGAACAAGCCATCAATGAACTCCCTAGGAAAAAATCTCCAGGGCCAGGTGGATTTACAAGTGAATTTTATAAAACATTTAAAGAACAGTTAATTCCAATACTGTATAGACTATCTGGGAAAATGGGGGAAGATGGAGTCCTCCCAAATTCTTTTTATGATACAAATATGGTTTTGACACATAAACCAAGAAAAGACAAAACAGAGAAAGAAAATTATACACTAATTTCTCTAAAGATAATAGATACAAAAAAATTTAAATAGGATTTTAGAAAAAAAATACAGCAACTTATCATGAGAATAATAGATTATGATCAAGTAGGATTCATACCAGTAATGCAGCTCTGGTTCTATAATAGTTAAACTATTAGCATGATTGATCATATCCACAACAAACCTAACAGAAACCACATGATTATCTCAATGAATACAGAAAAAGCTTTGGACAAAGTACAACACCCATTCCTATTAAAAACATTAGAGATCATAAGAATAAATGGAATTTGCCATAAATTAATGAGCAGCATCTACCTAAAACCTTCAACAAGCATTGTATGCAATGGAGATAAGCTAGATGCATTTCCAATAAGATCAGAGATGAAATAAGGATATCCATTATCACCACTATTATTCAATGTGGTACAAGAAATGTTACCTGTAGCAATAAGAAAAGAAAAAAAATTGAAGGAATTAGAATAGGCAAAGAAGAAACTAAGTTATCATTCTTTCCAAATGATATGATGATATACTTAGAGAATCTCAGATTCAAGTAAAAAAGTGTTTGAAATAATAAACAACTTTGGCAAAGCTACAGTCTACAAAATAAACCCACACAAATCTTCTCACTTCTATATATTACCAACAAAGTCCAACAGCAGGAGACAGAAAGAGAAATTCTATTTAAAGTTAGTGTAGACACTATAAAATATTTGGGAGTCTACCTGCCAAAACAAATCTATGGACTATATGAACACAATTACAAAATATTTTTTACACAAATAAAATCAGATGTAAGTGGAAAAACATCAGTTGCTCATGGGTAGGCTGAGTCAATATAATAAAAATGACAATTGTACCTAAATTAATTAACTTATTCAGTGCCATACCAATCAAACCATCAGATAATTATTTTCTAGAGCTGGAAATAAAATATTCAAATTAATCTGGAAGAACAAAAGATCCAGAATATCAAGGGAACTAATGAAAAGAAATATTGGGGAAGATTGCTTAGCTCTACCAGATCTCAAATTGTATTTTAAAGCAGCAATTATCAAAACCACTTGGTAATGGCTAAAAAAGAAGAGTAGACCAGTGGAATATTCCAGGTACCCAAGACAAAGTAGTCAGTGAATATTGCAATCTACTTTTTGATAAGCCCAAGGACCCCAGCTTCTGGGATAAGAACTCACTGTTTGACAAAAATTGCTTTGAAAACTGGATAACAGTGTGATGAAAACTAGGCATAGAGCAAAAGGAGCAGAACCAAGAGAACTTTGTACACAAGGACAACTACAGTGTGTGAAAACTTTTTCTGGCAAGGACTCAAAAAATTCCCAGTAGTCTTTTAAGGCAAAATGCCTTTCACATCCAGAGAAAGAGCTATGAAATACAATTGAGGAATGTAACAGATCTTCCTTTTGTATTATGTTTTGGTTTCTTTTAGGATTTTTGTATACAAGAATAAAGTTCAAATGAATTCATCATCTAGGTATAAAGATTGATTCTATAAACAAATTAGTGGAGCAAGGAATAGCATATTTATCAGATTCATGGAGAAAGGAAGAATTTTTTACTAAAGAAGAGATAGAAAGCATTATGAAGTCCATAATGGATAATTTTGACTACATTAAGTTGAAAAGTTTTTGCACAACCAAACCCAATGCAACCAAGATTAGGAGGCAAGCAGAAAAATGGGAAAGAATTTTTGCAACTAGTGTCTGTGATAAAAGGCCTCACTTCCAAAATATATGGAGAACTGAGTTAAATGTACAAGAATACAAGTCAGTACCTAATGGTAAATGGTCCAAGGATATGAACAGGCAGTTTTCAGAGGAAGAAATTAAAGATATCTATAGTCATATGAAAAAGTGCCCTAAATCACTACTGATAAGAGAGATGCAAGTCAAAACAACTCTGAGATACCATATCACACCTATCAGATTGGCTAACATGACAAAACAGGATGACGACAAATATTGGAGAAGATGTGAAATATTTGGAACACTAATTCATGGTTAGTGGAGCTCTGAGCTGATCCAACCATTCTGGAGAGCAATTTGGAACTATGCCCAAGGGACTACAAAAATGTGTGTACCCTTTGACCCAGTAACATCCCTTCTAGGAGTGTATCAACAAGAGATCATAAAAATGGGAAAGGGACCCACCTGTAGAAAAATATTTATAACAGTACTCTTTTTGGTGGCCCAAAACTGGAAATCAAAGGGATGCCCATAAATTGGGGAATGACTGGATAAATTGTGGTATATAAATGTAATGAAATTACTATTGTGCTGTAAGAAATGATGAACAGGAAGACTTCAGAGAGGCCTGGAAAGACTTACAAGATCTGATTCTGAGCAAAAGGAGCAGAACCAAGAGAACTTTGTACACAAGAACAACTACAGTATGTGAAAACTTTTTCTGGCAAGGACTCAAAAAATTCCCAGTAGTCTTTTAAGGCAAAATGCCTTCCACATCCAGAGAAAGAGCTATGAAATACAATTGAGGAATGTAACAGATCTTCCTTTTGTATTATGTTTTGGTTTCTTTTAGGATTTTTCCCATTCATTGTAATTCTTCTATGCAACATGACTATGGTCAAAATGTATTTAATAGGAATGTATGTATAGAACCTATATAAAATTGCATGCTCTCTCAGGGAATGAGGGGGGAGGGAGAGGGAAAGGAGAGGGGCAGGGTAGAGGAAAAATCTAAGTTATATGATAGTGATTGTAGAACACTGAAAATAAATAAAGTAGAAAAGGAGGGAACAACAAACTTAAAAAAAAGAAAAGTATGCCTTAAAATCATCTAGAAGTAGTTGCCCACTTCATGTGCCACATGGGAGGAAAAATTTCCCACTAATCTTATTTATTGTGCCTAGGCCCTCAGAAGTGTCATAAAGCCAAACTAAACATACCGCCCAGGAGCTGACTCCTGGAATCAGGACACAATGGAGCAGAAGTCTGATTCCTGAAATGCTTTTGGTTATCCCCTGTGATTTAAAAGGAAGAAAGAGCTAATATAGTGGAACTTCATTTATACTTGACTCAAAATCTTTGTGGAGGAAACTGGAGAACCGTCCCCAATCCTGAGGGCAAGTCCCCTTCCACAGGTCTATTTACAATAGTGAGATGAAGAGGCTCAATACTCATGAAATTTGTACCCTGAAATGGCTAGAGAAAGAAAGGCACAAAGTCATTAGGGAGGGTTGCACTCAATCCTGATCTCAAACCACCTGCAGATTACACAGCTTGTGCTATGAGAGCATGAGAGGGCGAAAAATAGAAAAGAAATGAAAGCTATTGAAGAAAGAATTGTAAAGGGAACTAATAGCTTATCATAAGAGGAACAAAGTCCTGTTGAAGTAACAACATCCATGGGAATTAAAATGGACCAAATAAAAGTTACTTACATTCTTAGATATCAAGAAATATTCAAAGTCAAAAGAATTTTTTAAAATACTTTAATGTAATTTAATTTACTTATTTTTAGTTTTCAACATTTATTTCCATGTTTTAAAATTTTCCCCCTTTTTCTCCCCTCGTTCCTCAAGAAAGCTTGAAATCTGATATGGACTTTACATATTCATTCCTATTAAACATATTTTCACATTAGTCATGTTGTATAGAAGAATTTTAACAAATGGGAGAAATCATGAGAAATAAAAGACAAAACAAACAAAAGAACATAGTCTGTTTCATTCTATATTCAGACTTTATAATTCTTTCTCTGAATGTGGATGGCATTTTCCATCATGAGTCATTTGGAATTTTTTTAGGTCTTTGCATTGCTGAGAAGGATGAAGTCTATCAAGAAATCAGTCATCAAAGACTGGCTTTTATAGTATACAATGTTATAGTATACATAGTTTTATATATTAAATACTATATATGGTATACATAGTATATATAGTTTTATAGTATACAGTGTTCTGATTGTACTCATTTCTCTCGCCATCAGTTCATATGAATCTTTCCATGTTTTTCTGAAGTCCTCCTGTTCACCATTTCTTATAGCACAATACTATTCCTTTACTTTCACATACCACATCTTACTTGTTCACCCATTCCCTAATTGATGAACATCACTTCAAATTCCAGTTTTTGGCCCATACAAAGAGAGCTGTTAAAAATATTTTTCTACATGTGGAGCCTTTTGCCACTTATGTGATCTTTCTAGGATACAGCCCTAGAAGTAATATTGCTGGGTCTAAATGTATGCACATTTTGATAGCCCTTTGGGTGTAGTTCCAATTTGCTCCACAGAATGGTTGCATAATCTCACAGCTCCAGCTTTCCCATGTCTTTTCCAAAATGTTAACCAATCTGACAGGTGCAAAGTGACACCTCAGAGTTGTTTTGATTTGCATCTCTCTAATAAATAGTGATTTAGAGCATTTTTTTCCTGTGACTTTAGCTAGTTTTAATTTCTTCCTCTAAAAATTGCCTATTTGTATACTTTGACCATTTATCAATGAGGGAAAATCAAAATACTTAAAAAATAGAAAATGTAAGGTATTTTATGGCAAAAACAAATGTTCTGGAAAACAGATTCATAAGAAAACTTAGGAATTACTGGAGTACATGAATCCAAACCACTCCTACTATGACTGCTAAAATACTATGACAAAAAAGAAAGGATCCTAGAAATCACATTTCAAGAAATCTTAAAATAAACTCTCCAGTTCCTTTAGAATCTAAGGACAAAATTTAAATAAAAAATATACCCTTGTCATTCTTGAAACTCCAAAATAAAAACTCCAAAGGAAATCATAGCTCAAATCTAGTGCTATCAAATGAAATATTTCAAACAGCGAGAAAGAACTCAGTTACGAAAGTCATAGTCAACATTACACATAAACTTACAGCCATTACTAATAAGAATTAGAGAAACTGAGGGCCATAAAAATATGCATAGCTTTTAACCCAGCAATACCAGGTTCTAGGGCTATATCCCAAAGAGATCATACAAATGGGAAAAGGACCAACATATACAAAAATATTTACAGTAGCTCTTTCTGTGGTGGCCAAGAACTGGAAAATCAGGGAATGCCATCATTTGGGGAATGGCTGAAGAAGCTGTGGTATAGAAATGTAATTAATGGAATACTATTGTGCTATAAGAAATGATGAGCAGGTGGACTTCAGAGAAACCTGGAAAGACTTAGATGAACTTAAGCTGAGAGAAGTGAGCAGAACCAGAAGAACTTTATGAACAGAGACAGCCATATTGTGCAATGACTAATTTGATAGACTTAGCTCTTCATAGCAATGCAAGGGTCTAAAACAACTCCAAAGGACTCATGATAGAAAATGCTGTCTACATCCAGCAAAGGAACTATGGCGTGTGAATGCAAATTGAAGCATATTATTTGTTCTCTTTCTTTGTTGTTGTTTCTTTTTGTTATGTATCCCATTCTTCTTACAATATGACTAAAGTGAAAATAGGTGTGTGTATATATGTGTGTGTGAATAAATTTATATGCATTCATATAGATGTTTCTTGAAGGCAAAAAATATAAGTTTACCACCAAGATAATTTTTTTCCGGAAAAAAAATGAGCATTTTTTATGAGAGAAAAATGAATGTTTAATGGTATGCAAACTTCTCTGTATTACTGATGAAAATATTAGAGCTTCATGGAAATTTTGAAGTTGTAACACAAGTAAGAGAAGCATAAAGTAAAGACAAATGAATAAATATAAAGGGATAGAATAAAGTGTTTATGTTATGAGATTATACATTGACAAAATACATACTTTTATAAGAAGAGTGAAAGAGGAGAGTAAAGGAATGTCTATGAACTGAAAAATAGCTGAGGAAATTATGTTAAAATATTACAGAAGAGGAAATCAAAACTTTCAATTGTGAAATCATTAATAATTAGATAATAAAAATTAAAACAACTCCAAGATACCACTTCCTATGTATCAGATTGGCTATCATGATGTAAAAGAACATCATCAAATGATGGAGGAGTTGTGGAAAAATTGGGACACTAATGTAGTGTTGGTAGAATTGTAAGCTGTTCAAACCATTCTGGAGAGCAATTTAGAACTATGTCAAAGGTCTTTAAAACCGTGCAAACACTTTAACTCAATACTACTACTAGGTCTGCATCCCAAAGATAGCAAATAAAAAGGAAAGTACACATATGTACAAGAATGTTTAGAGCAGTTCTTTTTGTGTTATCAAGTAATTGAAAAGTAAGGGGATCCCCATCAACTGCGACTGATTGAACGGGTAATGTCACATGTTAGGATGGAATACTATTGTGCTGTAAGAAATGATGAGCAGCATGCTTTTGGAAAAAATCAAGAACTCATGCAAGGAAAGTAAGCAGAGCCAGGATAACACTACATAGAGGAACATAGAGTAAAAGCAGTATTGTAAGCCTGATCAAATGTGAAAGACTTGGCTTCTCTGATCAAGACAATGATCCAAGACAATTTCAAAATACTTATGGTGAAAAATACTATCCACCTCCATAGAAAGCACTGATGAATTCAACACAGATTGAAGTATGCTTTTTTTCTTATTTTTCTTGTTTTATGTTTTTGTCTATGTTTTCTTTTGCAACATGGCTAATACAGAAATGTTTTTCATGACTTCACACATACACACACATACACATATATATGTAATATGCATATATATATGTATGCATATATATATATATATATATAAATATGATCAATATTCTCATCCACCCATTTCATCAGAGGAAGTTTTCACGTGCTTTGGGTAGACACCCTGCTAACTCACCAATGGATTTGAGAACCCTTGGTTACCATCAACCTGTTTTGGCCTGTCTGCTGAAATGGTTTACCATGGTGTGATTGCTGCAGCTTCTTCGAGCCACAAGTGAGAGTTAGGTGGAACAGGTGGAAATCAAAGGTGGAAAGTGCCCCAAAAAGGACTTGGGCAGCCATCACACCAAAGGTACTGGTTCTCCCTGAACACACCCTACACCTCATGTTTTCAGCCATGTTGACAAATGCTTTCATTGAGGACAAACACTTCATTAAGGTCAACTAAAGCACTGATGGAAAGTTCTTCACTTTGAAAAGGCTACAGGGCAAGATCAAAGTGGAGGGAGTGTTGGTGCATGATTTTCTGTTTGCAAATGATTGTGCACTCATTGCAGCCTCTGAAGCTGAGATGCAGCAAAGTATGGATCAATCTTCTGCTGCCTATGCTAATTTTGCCCTAATAATAAACACCAAGAAAACACAGGTGCTCCATCAGCCACCATCACGCCGTCCATACATGGAACGATTGGTTACAGCAAATGGAGAAGTTTTGAATGCTGTGGATAAGTTCACTTACCCTGGTAGTGTACTTTGCAGGGATGTACACATTGACAATGGGGTTGATGCATGAATTGCCAGAGTTAGCTCAGTGTTTGTGAGTCTCTGAAGAAACATTTGGGAAAGAAGAGGTGTTAAACTGACTAACAAACTGAAGGTCTACAGAGTCGTTGTGCTGACCTCATTGTTATATGCTTGTGAAACATGGACAGTCTACCAGCGCCATGCCAGGAAACTGAATCACTTCCACTGTCTTAGGAAGATTCTGAGGATCACCTGGTAGGAAAAAGGTACAAGACACTGAAGTCCTGGCTCGAGCTGAACTGCCAAGTATTCAAACTATGCTTCAAAGAGTGCAGCTCCAATGGGCTGGCCACATTGTTCGAATGCAAAATGTATGCTTGCCAAAAAGACCATTTCATGGAGAACTTGCATGGGGCAGGCAATTACATGGTGGTGAGAAGAAATGATACAAGGACACTCTCAAAGTCTCTCTCAAGAACTTTGAATTTGACTGGGCAAAATGGGAGACATTGGCATAGAACTCCTCAGGATGGCATGCCCACGTCAGAAAGAGTGTTGCTGCTTTCTTTGAGCAAAGTAGAATTGAGACAGCACAAAGTAAACACAGGATGCACAAATTTGGGATATCCACTCCAAATATTCACACAGAATATCTGTACCCAATCTGTGGTAGAGCATTCTGAGCTCATATTGGTCTGGTCAGCGATAGTCAGAAACTTCACTTTATCATGGTGATGTCATTTTGGTCCTCTTCAAAGATGAAGTACAACAACCATAAGTAATCAATATTAAATTTGTTGCCTTCTCAATGAGGATGGGGAGGGCAGGAAGGAGAGAAGGAATTTGGAACTCATTTTTTTTTTAAAATGATTATTATATTTTCCCCATGTAATTAGGAAATATTTAATGAAATAAAATGTCTCAAAAATTCACAGTTCAGTAGAAGATTGAGCAAAAAGATGTCAACTCAGCCACAGACATTGTGGTTGCTACCTTTTTTGGGTTATGAACCAATTTAGTACTTTGTTGAAATGTGTGGATCCTTTCTCAGAATAAGATGAATTAAATAAAATACATTAGATTATAATGAAAACTAATCATAATTGAATATAATTGTCCATTTTAAAAATTTTACAAACTTCTATTCCAAAAAAATGTCTGTATTTTCAAACAATTAATCAGTTTTGTTCCTCTTTATATAAAAATATGACTGCATAGTTTGTTTAGTTATATTAGTAAGTGAATAAATGTTTACACATCTTTATTGATCAGTTTTGCTGTCATTTCCTTAATGAAGCTCTCCATGTGAACTCTAATTGCACTTTCATAGTAAATATGCCAGTAGAATATTATCAGACTCAGGCAATGATGGGCTAGTATATATTTGACAATTAGTTCTTGGGAGGATGGGATATATATGGATACAATGCACTTTCAAGTTTAATATTTGTTATTAATATTTTCTCCATCACTTTTTTAAGTCTAGGCAATCAAAAAATTCAATAAACCAAACCCTAATTTTCTATTTCCCAGATATAAATACTCAGAATGAACATATAATGATAAGACATTCATTGGAGCTGGTTCCAAAAAATCCTCATTAGATATAAGCATTGACTGTAATATTGCTATAGAAAAGGATTAGATTTTCCCATAATGCTGTGGAACCAAAGCACAGACTCTGAATGAAGACAGCAAGATTCCTTGGAGTCAAAAGATAAGCTTTGTGTTGAGTTAGGATGGGACAATAGGATCATTTGGGATGCATGGAACTAGCCAGGAATGAGGCAAGAACATTGGGTGGCAGGACAGTGCCCTCTTTTCTTGATTCAAGAGAATCAAGAGAAATAGCTAAAAGATACAGCTGTACCATGCACACAGGGCATGCAGGACCAGAGCAGAGACAGATCCAGGTATTGCCTTCACCAAAGTCCCAATCCTAGAGCACCAATGATATTGTTATGGATTGTTTGTGTGGGAAAAGGGAAAGAAGTTGCATCTGTCATAAGTGAACATAAGTGGAGTCACATTTCTATCCTTTATGCTTTGCAACATGTACTCTTATTTGTAATTTTGTTTTTTGTTTTAGTTTGAATTAAGAGAGAAGTCAGGGTCTAGATAAACATATTGAGAGAAATTCCCCAGGATGGAGACATACAAGAATGGAGCCATAGAGGAACTACCATTAGACACTCGGGTTACATTTTGCTTCTCAGTCTGGATAATTTAACATCATTTACATTATAGAAGATTCATTGGTCTATGAGTTTTATCTTGCCTATTAGATTGCAAATTCCTGGAAATACAAGAATCTAAATTAACTCATCCTTGTATGAACCTTCATCACTTAGAAAGCAATTAATGTCTGTTGATTTCAAAAGTAAATGAATGAATGCATGATGCATTGTAATAGTTGTCTTCACTTTTCTTAAGGACAGGTACCAAAAGACCCCTGATGTCTTTTATACTTAACTTTTGATGTACTTTCATAACATTTACATTCATAAACATCAATTTCTGAATGATAATAGCAAAAGATTGTTTTTTTCTTTACTTAGAGGCCCCTTGTTTCCATGCTTCTTGCTGAATCCTTAAACAACCATATAAAAGAGATTGACTAGGACTGGACTTATTCTATGGTCTAACATGTAGCCTTCAGTGAAGGAACTCATTCTGAGAAGTAAAAATGATTCTAAGAGCACCTGACAGACTGGCAGGCAATAGCCTGAGGCTGTTAATGAACTTCTCTGGATAACTAGGCCTACAAAAGTACTTCCACAGTGCAGGCTTGTAAAGAGCACCCAGTGCCTAAATGATGACAAGCAGAAGGTTTGTTCTTGCTGTTATTCACAGTCCAGCTACTGCATTTTACACACACAGAAGAAGCAAGTTAAAGTTGTGGTGTATGCAACTTCAAGGAACAATACAGTGCCATGATTAATCAAAACACATGAGGAAAGTGATTAAAAGAAATTCAAGCAAAAAGGACAAGAAAAAAGCTGTTGAAAGCCAAGATAATACAGGGCAAATTATAAATAAAATGATGATAATTAATGTAACTTTTGATAATGATTATTAGCAAGCATGTTTTCCATTATCAAGTGGCTGGTGTTGTTTAGCTCTTAAGCAGCTATAATTAAAACTTTTAGCATTTGAAAGTTTGAAATTCCATTATCTAATTGATGATATTTTAACTTACCTGAGATTTGTGAAGGTAATTAGGAAGATGTAATCATTCAGGTTTTGAATCATAGATGTATTTGAGAGTATAATTGGTGTCAGCTGTCCAAGAAAAGTGACATCCCATAAGTTTTGCCTTTTTCTTCTAAATATGGAATAAACATGCATGTACATTTGTGAAAACTGAATTTGAAATTTATTATATATGGTATTTTCCAAGCTATACTCTTTTAAAAAAAAACTATCAGGTTGCATCTGAGATTAGAATGTTGAGTAAGGAATTTTTAAGATATTTGAAACTTCCATTCACAAATTTCAATTTGTCACTTTTGCTTGTATTCTATATATTAATTTACATGTATGTAAATAACATGAATCATTGCTTTTTCACTCTATTTCAAATCTATATAAACAGCAGTTATACATAAAGATATATGCACATATGCTTATACATGTATATGCTTCAATTGAAGTTCAAATCCATTTTGGTTTTTTGGTTGTTTTTTGAAACTGAAATTTCCTATCTCTTTATTTGTAATTTTGTTTCTTTGTTGTTTTAGTTTAAGAAAAAATTTTGAGTCTAGCTATAGAGGCTGGATCTATAAAATCTCATTGCTGATTGCCTGCTCCATTTCTGATCTGAACCAGTTTGTCTTTTAAGGAATCTTGGTGTTCTCCTGCTCTAGGGGGTTCACCACATAAGTGCTATACTTGTTAAAGGTACACAATTCACTTTAACCCTGCTGCACCTAAGAATTCCCCAATTCAAGGACTTGACAACCTTAACCTCACCCAAGGGAAAAGGAATTATAGGTATGTATCATGATACTTGCTGTGTATGTTTGCATTTCAAATAATGAAATTTAAAATATCACTGGTGACAGAGTCAAGATGGTGGAGTTACAGAATGGACTTTCTAGAGTGCTTCCACCAAGGTCAATCTGTAAAAAATGGCTCTAAACAAATTCTGGAGCTGAAGAACCCATAGAATAATGGAGTGAAGGAAATCTCCAGCCCTGGACAGCTTGGAAGGCCACAAGGAAGTGTCTATCATGTCAAGTTGGGAGCAGAGCGCAATCCAGTATCAGCCCCAAGTGCAGAGAGGGGACCTGTATAGGCCTTGGGGAGAGTGAATAGTAGCTGGAAGGATTATATACACGTAGACAGAGGGCAAAACACGAGTTGAATAGGAAGGGATAACATCTAAAATAACAAAATTAAGGAGTGAGAGAGGAATATATTGGGAGAAGAAAGGGACGAATGGAGTAGAGCAAAATCTGTCTCATAAAAGAGACAAGGAAAAGCTTTTTCCATGGAGGGGAAAGGAGGGGAGGTGAGAGGGGAAAAAGTGAACTTACTCTCATCACATTTGGCTTAAGGAAGAAATAACATGTACATTCAATTTGGGATGAAAATCTATCTTAAACTACAGGAAAGTGGGGGGAAAGGGGACAAGTCGGGTGTGGAGGGGATGATAGAAGGGAGGGCAAATGAGAAGAAGGAGTAATTAGAAGTAAACACTTTTGGGGAGGGACAAGATCAAAAGAGTGAGTGTAATAAATGGGGAGCAGGATAGGATAGAGGGAAATATAGTTAGACTTTCGCAACATAACTTTTAGGAAAGTCTTTTGTATAACTACACATGTATAACATATATTGAACTGTTGCCTTCTCAGTGGGGATGGGTGGGGAGGGAGGAAGGGAGAGAAGTTAAAACTGAAAGTTTTAAAAATGAATGTTAAAAATTGTTTTTACATACCACTGGAAAATAAGAAATATAGGTAATACCGTATGGAAATCTATCTTGACCTACAAGAAAATGGAGGAGAAGGGAATAAGGGAAAGGAGGGGGTGTGATAGAAAGGAGAGCAGATTGGGGGATAGGGTAATCAGAATGCATGGTGTCTTGGGGTAGGAGAGGAGAAAGATGGGGAGAAAATTTGGAACTCAAAATCTTGTGGAAATAAATGTTGAAAACTAAGAATAAATATCAATTTAAAAAAAGAAAGTTATAACCACAATAAAAAAATATCATTGGTAATAGCAATTGCAACATATTTTTTTCCTTATTCTTTGTCATTGGAAAATTGCTACATGAAAAGTGCTAATACAATTAAATACTTGTTCCCTCTCTCAAAGTAGATGAAATAGATTATCCTTATTTCTTGCAGTATTATACTATTTATTACAAATTTATGTGATTTATCCTGTGAGAGTTTATTAACTTTGTTGTAAGTTGCAAGGTATTGCTTTAAGTATAATATTCTGCTTTCTCAGAAATTTTTTATCGAATGATCATTGTATTCCCATAACTTATTTTTGAGTGTAGTGAGTTTATAAAAATCTTATCTTATATTCTTACTTTTCTACTGCGCTCTCTACATTGTTCTTTTCTATTCTTTCCAGTCTTTCTGCAGTAGCAGAAAGTTATTTTAGTTCAATTCATCTAGTACATTTTGATATCTGCTACTTCTAGGCAACAGTATGATTTTCCTTTTTTCTCTTCATTTTCTCCTGTGTTTTACTTGTGTCTTTAGCTTACTTACGTTTAACAAGTAAATTATTGATCTGCTATTATATGTAGTTACTTGATTTTATAAACAATGAAGTATTCCTATGAGTTTTATAGTTTTCTAGTTCAAAATCCATGTGTTTTATATGGTATCTTCCCAACACACACGTGGATACACACACTTATTAACAGCAAGCAAAGTAGGATTTTTGCTGCTGTTTTGGATTGAGTTTTAGCCGATCAAGTCTTTGATGGAGTCTTGCCTTTGATTGAATTAATCAAAAATTTTTGATTGGAAACAGTATACATATAAGTATATATATTATATATGTATACATATGTTTACATATGTACGTATGTGTGTATGTGTATACTGTTTGCTTGCAGAGAGAGTAGAGCAGTCAGAAGTAGAGCTGAGAGACAGAAGCCAGTGTGAGCTGGATAGGGGAACGCGCTTGTGTGGAGGCCTTATAGAAAGAATTTTGTTATATCAAGAGCCCTGTCTGTTGATCTGTGTTAATTTTTCAGACAGAAGTCATGGTGTTGTTTAGCTTTGGTTTTAAAGGTCTTTATGTTGGTCTTTATGAGTGAATTTAGATGATGGTACTGATAATGTGCATAAATATTGTGATAGCCCTGTTAAGCTTTGTTTTCCTAGAAGCAGAAGTTGCAGGCAGAAGCCCTTGTTGCCTAATAACAGGAACAAGCAGGAAATTTGTAGTGGAATAGTCCCCCTGAGTTGAGACAAGGAACAAGAACAGAGAAGCTGCCTGCATGTGAGCTCAGGCAAGAGATGAGAGCAGTTGGCCCATCTAGGAGGAGCCATAAGGTTTGGAAATCAGTTTCTAGTCAAGAAGAGAGAGGACTTTACTTGGACACTGTGTATTGATTAAGGAGATTGTTCTTACAGTGCCTTAGGGTTGAATGATGTGGTATTTTGGCTACCCTTAAGAATTCACTGTGCTAGGGAAGACCTTAGTCTAGGACCCACTGACTTTGGGGATGCAATGATGTATCCTATGTGCCATATGACATACTGTGTGCTATCAGATACATATATGTATTAGATGACATGTTCTGCTTGAGGATGTTTCTATGAATGCTATGCTTTATTTTATTTTAGTTTTGCTATGAATGTTATGCTTTACTGTATTGAATAATGTTTAGTTTATTGCTGGATAGAGAGTGCATTATACTATGTGATTGGACCCTTAAAATCATTCACAGCAGCAGTACTCAGGTGTGCTGCTGTGATTGGCTTTATAACACATAAACATACAGAAATTACTACTAATTACCTGGTGGCAATGTGATGTAGTGGAAAAATGGATGTGTATTCAGAAAAAGAGATCAGGCATTGAATCCTGCCTCTTATATTTACCAGCTATCAGACTAAAGGACAAATGATCTAATCTATTTGAACAATAGCTTTCTCATCCATGAAACTGGCATAGTTATACATGTATTACCTATCTTACATGATTGCTATAAGTAATAAGTATGATAATGGATGTAAAGTGGTTCTTTTTTTGTCAAACTTGAACTCATATCAATGCCACTTTTTTTTTCAAAAAAAGAAAACAGTTAAAAATAAGGGCACAGTCTGGAGGAAGATGCAAAAATCTTCCTTTATATAATAGACTCTGAACATCAAATTGTGATGAAAATGTCACACTGCCCACATAGACAAATATTATGTGAATCATGAGGTTATGAACTCTAATTTTGATCTCATTTCTTTGTATTTCCACAAAAGTAACTCAATTCTTCTTTGCCCATGTTCTCATCTATATGAATATTTCATCTGTCAGAAGGATTCCAAATAGAACTGATGAATTTAGAATTCAATATGGAATTTCTAAATGAATTTCTAAATAGAAATAATAATAGAAATTTAATTAAAAATTACTCTATTAGAAATAGAATTCTAATGAATTAGGCATTCTATTTAGAAATTCACCAATGTTTCAATGTTTCACAGGGTTTTTCTTAGGAGCCAGAATTCAGTCACTGCTGCATTCTCTAGTGCATTGATATTCAAATATCATATTATAACCCCCCCTTCAAGAAGAGAAAAATTAATGAAGATTTCTAAAATGGTTGGAAGCATATGCTAAACACCAGGGAAACTTTATCCAAGCCATCAATTCCCAAATCAGGAGAAATAAATGCCTCTTAGGTTCTGGAGTTTTTTTTTTTTTTCTTTCCTTGCCTCAAAGTTCTACTTATTAAGAGAATACAACAGAATGACAGAATTCTGGTTCCTAAGGAAAACCCTGTGAAACAATGAGCAATTTACTCAGTTCATCCTTCTTTTTCCCTTTTATTTTGTGTGTGTGATTGCCCAAAGCAAAGGGTGAAGAGGTTAATCACTAAAGATTGCTTCAATATTTGAGTGTTTTACTTACTAAGTATTTATTTTTCAATAATAGCTCAGAAAGATAAGAAACTAAATTCAAAGGGAAGTGGGTGAAATCACCTTCAACTTGGCAATCAACAGATTTCCTGGGGGCTTGAAGCATCTTATCAAATCCATTTATAATTAGAAGTTGTTTTTAAAGAGTTTTCTTTCCTATAGTTTTATGCCGTTCTTAAGCTTTCCTGTAGACCAGAAGCCTGATAGAAGGATGTCCTTCATGCTCGACTATTACCATCAGCCACTAACCTCATTATCTGTAAATATACAGATTGATTTTTATACCTGGGGTCTTTGGGGTTTTATTCTTGTTGATTGTTTCTTTTGTTTCCTGTTTTCCTCTACTGAATTAAGAGGGGAATGAAAGTAAAGAACTCAAAAGAAAGTCACTAAACTAGCTGTAATGCACTCTCTTGGGCAACATTTATATCTATGGATTTTAACAGAGGGCCTGAGACTTAGTTACCATTAAGCTTGGTTGATTTAATGATTGACTGCCAATGATAATTTATTGATTGAATATGAGAGTACAGTTTTCATTAGTTTGAGTAGGGAAAGAGTTCATAATATAATAATTAAAATGAAAACCAGAAAATACAAATGGAGTAAACTTTTGAAAAACTAAAAATTTCCACAGGATAAGAAAGAAATTAAAATTCTAGTCAATTATCATTTATTAAGGGCACACCAGCTGGAGAGAAAAAGAGAAGGAAAAATAGTTTCTGTTTTCAAAGGGTTCACCTTCTAATGGGGGCAATAGCATGTAACCAACTATTGACATACAAGATATATAAAGGGCAAATTGGAGGTATTCTGAGCGTAATATACAGTCTGTTATATTTCAAGCACATTGTGTTGTCAGGCTTTTTTTTTTTTCCATTCATCATTTCATATGCCTTTCCTCAATCTTAATTTAATTCCTTTATCTTAATTTTTCTATATAACCCAGTAATATTTCATGATATTCATAAGATACATTTTACTAAGTCATTCTATTAAAAGATTCAATAATGGGTAAATAAAATATTTTTCCCAAAGATAATGGTAATCAAATAATTTTCTCTAGTTCTACAGGACTTATCAATTTATGGATTATGTCCTAAGCCTTGCAGCTCTAATTTCTAAATAAAAGTTTGTTTGTTTGTTTTTGTTTGTTTCACTATTTGTGAACTGCCAGATGAAGGAGAGTTGGAGAAGTGAAAGATGGGGTAAAAAGAAAGTCCACTAAGTAGAAAAAAATCTATTAAGTAATTTGAAAGGAGGCTTACATATTTTCAGTCCATTCAAATGTACAACCTTTTGCCATTTTCTTCTGGTCTAGAACACAAGATCATCAAAGTAGAGCTGGAAGAAACTTAGAAATCCTTTACTCTGTAATGGTGTAAGATGTTAAGTGGAGCCAAGATGATGGAATAAAAGGAGGAACTTGCTTGAGCTCTCCCCTAATCCCCTCCAAATACCTCTAAAAATTACTCTAAACAAATTATAGACCTGCAGAACCCATGAAATGACTGAATGAAACAAATATTCAACCCAACATAGTCTGGAAGTTTAACAAGAAGTGAATATCATACCAGGCTGGGAGTGGAGTGAGGTCCAACATGGTCCCTGCCAGCATAGATGAGCTAGAGCAGGCCTCAGGGTACTGGATCACTGGAAGCTGTGGTGGTTGGCAGACATTTTGACCAATAAATGCCACAGCTTAGAAGTTCAGTGAGAAATCTCTGTGGGACCTGGGTGAGACATAAGCACAATTTGGTCTGAGCACAAGATTGGCAGAGGTAGTGGCAGCAGCAAGAGCAGCAATGGCTACTTCCAGAATAGCTGGCCCATGGACAGTGTGGGGATCAAGTGGCTGATCAGAGTGATGGTAAGGATCTATTTGCTAGTCTTGTGGCAAGATTCTCTTGCTTTCCCTGTGCTTGGACCTGGATCATAGTTCTGGATGGTGGTCCTGGAGTGAGGAGGAATTCTGGTATGACAGACCATGTGGCGGCAGGGGAGAGGGAATCCTCCTCAGAGTTCCAAGGTGGAAAAGAGTGCCTGCAGTCACTCACAGACCAGAGCACAGGCTAGGAAAATAGTAAGCATCTCTCCTTTGCTCATATGATCTTGAAAGACCTAAAAATGTATAGGCCCCTAGAAGTATCTCTGAGAATAGCTGTACAAAACTGAAATTTGAAATAGGACATCCAACACACTGGAAACATAGTCCTGCTTTAGCAAAGATTTAGAAAGTCAAGTATTTGGCTGGGAACATAAGCAAACAGCATAAAAACAAAACAAAACAAAAATTCTCAGACTACAGGATTTTATATTGGTGAAAAAGAAGATCAAAACATAAAACCAGAAGAGCACAACAAAGTGAAAATCCCTGCATCCAAAGCCTGCAAGAAAAATAGGAATTTGTCTCAGGTGATGGAAGAGCTCAAAAAAGATTTTGAAAATCAAGTAATAGAAGTAGAGGAAAAACTGGGAAGGGAAATGAGAGTGATGCAAGAAAATCATGAAAAATGAGTCAACAGGTCGCTAAAGGAGATACAAAAAATACTGAGGAAAATAACACCTTAAAAATAGACCAAACCAAATCACAAAAGAGGTGCAAAAAGCCAGTGAGAAGAAGATTGCCTTAAAAGCAGAATTGATCAAATGGAAAAGGAGATCCAAAATCTCATTGAAGAAAATAATTCCTTAAAAATTAGAAGAGAGCACATGGAAGCTAATGAACTTATAAGAAATCAAGAAATTATAAAACAGAATCAAAAGAATGAAAAATTAGAAGACAATGAGAAATATCTCATTGGAAAAAACACTGACCTGGAAAATAGATTCAGGAGAGAGAATTTAAAAATTATGGAACTACTTGAAGGCATGATGAAAAAAAAATGTAGACATCATCTTTCAAGAAATTATCAAAGAAAATTATCTTGAAATTCTAGAACCAGAGTGTAAAATAAAAATGGAAAGAATTCACCAATTGCCTCTTGAAAAAGCCTCCAAAGGAAAACTCCCAGGAATATTATAGCCAGATTCCAGAGTTCCCATGTCAAGGAGAAAATATTGAAAGCAGTCTGAAAGAAACAATTCAAATACTGTGGAAACACAATCAGGATAACATAGCAGCTCCTACATTAAGGGATTGAAGGGATTGGAATATGACATTCCAGAGATCAAAGGAGCTAAGATTAAAATCAAGAATCAACTACCCAGAAAAACTAGTATAATTTTTCAAGGGAAAAAACAGATATTCAATGAAATAGGTGACTTTCAAGCATTCCTGATGAAAAAACCAAAGTTGAATATAAAATCGACTTTTGAATACAAGAATCAAGAGAAGCATGAAAAGGTAAACAGGAAAGAAAAATCATAAGGGACTTATTAAAGTTGAACTTTTACATTCCTGTATGGAAAGAAGATATTTTTGGGTGTTCGCCCTTCATTGCTGAAGAAGACCATGACATCAGAGAAATAATGACATGACTTGCACTTGACTTTGTTTTGAGTGAGGGAGGGCTGTGCAGGCCACCAGCCCCACTTCTCCTCCAGAACCATCTGAATCTAGTGACGAGAAATTCATCAGGATGACTGAAGATGACCCAGGATGAGGCAATTGCGGTTAAATGACTTGCCTAAGGTCACATAGCTAGTAAGTGTGAAGTGTCTGAGGTGTGAAGTGACTCCTGCACTGGTGTTCTATCCACTGTACCACCTATCTGCCCAATGATGATATTTGTAACTCATGAGAGAATAGATAGATAAGATCGATATAAATCTATCTCTCTGTATGTGTATATATACATATATATGTACATATATGTATATATATATATATATATATATAGAGAGAGAGAGAGAGAGAGAGAGAGAAAGGAAAGTGGGCACTGGGTGCATTGAATATGAAGGAGTGATATCTAAAAAATAAAAAACATTAAGGGATGAGAGAGGAATATATTGGGAGGAGAAAGGGAGAGACAGAATGAGGTAAATTATCACAAATAAAAGAGGCAAGAAAAAGTTTTTATGATCCAGGGGAAAAGGGTAAGAGGGAATGAGTGAATGCTACTGTAATAAGAGTTGGCTTAAGGAGATAATATACACACTCAATTGGGTATTTCATCATACAAGAAAGTAGGAAGAAGGGGATCAGAGTGGGGATGATAGAAGGGAAGGTTGATTGGGGGAGGAGTAGTCAAAAGCAAAATCTTTTGAAAAGAGACAGCGTCAAAGGAGAGAATAGAATAATTGGAGGGCAGGATGAGGTGGAGGTAAATATATTCTTTCAGAAAATGACTATTATGGAAGTATTTTGCATAACTACACATGCACAACCTATATTGAATTGCTTATCTTCTCAATGAGGGTGGATGGGGAAGAAAGAAGGGAGAAAATTTGGAACTCAAAGTCTTAAATATTAAAAATTGTTTTTGCATACAACTGGGAAATAAGACATAGAGGCAATGGGGTATAGCAGTTTATTTTTCCCTACATAAAAGTGAGGGGGAGGAAGAAGAATGGGAATATTGTAGGGGAGGGTAGACTGGGGGAAGCGGTAATTGAAATGCATGCTGACTTTGGGTGGGGGCAGCAGAGAGCTGGGGAGAAAACTTGGAACTCAAAATCTTGAGAAAATGAATGTTGAAGACTGAAATTAGTAAATTAATTTAAAAAGTAAAAAAGAAATAAATTATTTAGTCTAACTCTACTACTTGCAAAATAAGAAGTTAAGGCCTAAAGAGTTTAAGGGTTTTGAAAATCACACAATAAGAAAGGAAGATTTGGGATATGACCTCAGGCCATATCATTCCAAGTTCTGCTCATGTAGTGTTCTTTTTGCTAAACAATATTATCTTGTCCAACTGTTTCCCTTCAGGCTTGTAGAGGGATCCATCATTCAAGATTTATGGTTATATAATTAGAACTAGAAAGGTCATTATATGCAATTCCTTGTCAATTTTGTAAATTTGGAAACTGAGGCATAGAGCTATTCAGTGAGTTGTCCAAGATCACACAGATAGTAAGCGACTGAGGTGGTATAGTACTGATGTATTCTACCCTCCCTTCAAATTAAAACCAAAGTGTTGTGTCCCATTCTGTTTACATATAGTTAATATTTTTCTCTTTTCCATTTACATGACTTATTTCACCTCATAATCTCCTAAAGATAGTCCTTTATTGTGTAAACCATCTTTAATTTACTTCTTAGGAGAAAATCTTTTAGCTACTTATGGACATCTAACAGCTCAATGAGTTCCATTTTCACAGAAGAAAATACTTTGATTTACTTTTAGCTATAATCAAAGAAAACAGCAGTGTTTCAAAAATGTCTTTCTACTGCAAAATGAGTACTTAAAAATCCTTTCTAGAAAGAAAATGCTTATTTTCAAAGAAATGTTTCTTTTAGGCTCTACTTAAAACTGATATATTGGGAGCTTCAATTTACATAGCACTTAATGATGGTGATAAATCCCTTTACATCCCTGATCTCATTTGATTCTCACAATAATTTTGTGAAGTAGATAATGGCATAATTATTATTCTCATTCTATACATGAGGAAACTGAGGCAATATGAAGTTAAGTGCCCTACCCAAGGCTATAGAAAATTGAAAAGTTAGGTTGCAAACCTACATCTCCTGAATCAAAGTCTCATACTCACCTATGTACCATGATGTTTATTATTAGATGTTCTAAATGGAGTAAAATCAGATCTTTTTATCTTTAAATTTTCACATCATATGCCAGACAAGCATTAATGCTTTATTAAAATCCTTTCCTTCAAGTCCTGGATAGAACATTTAATCGGTCATTCAAGGAGGATTTATAAAAGCTCTTACTATGTGCCTGTCAACAAATAAGACAGCCTCTGCCTTTAAAGAATTTACATTCTGCTGGAGGAATATATGTTCACAGGCAAATAAAGATAGGCTCTGTGGAGTGAGAGATTCATTTTATCAGGAGTATTTCTACAAAATATTCCATAAAGCTTTCTATCTCTTTCTCTACTATAGTTTTTTTTTTTTTTCCCCAGTTCCTACTTATGGGTAAATCCATTGTCTCTTCTGATCAGCCAAATTTCCTTACCTTTTGTTTAAGAGTAACTCCAAAAGGGAACACATTATATCTCATTTCTACCATTATTGAGCCCTTGCACACTACAAATTAAGAAATTAGAAGGTTGCATACCCACTGGATAATCTTTCAAGGACACTCATGTTCTAAGGAAATTTCCTATTACAGATTAGTGTGATTGGAAGCCTATTTGAATCTTAAAGCTTATGGAACCATACATAGTTAAAGTGGACAAAATGGCCATTCCTCAGGAACCAAGTCCTTATCAGTGAGGATCATTTGATCTAGAGGAAGAGGCAGAGTTTGAGAGCCTGTTCTGGAAAATTCAATCTCTGGCATATTTATCACTTATTTGTGGAGGACATCAATATGAAAAAGGACCAAGCAAGTATAATTTTAGTATACCATTTCCATTTACCAATAGAAGATTCCTATTCCATACACATCTTTTCAGAGGGATCATCTGGAATCACCCAGCTAACAGAAAGAAATTCTAGGAAAATGCAACTCTACGATCCAAAATCATATGTGCAGAAACAACTAGGACAAAGTAAAAGGTAAACATGTAATTTTTAAAATCAGTACAGAAAGTATCAAACATAGAAAACTTACAGATCCAGATACATAATAGTTAAATATTCTGTTCAATGCTTGTTGCTTACTAAAGGCTTAATTCAAACTTTTGTTTTACAGGCAAAATCCTCCAAAAATATTAGCCCTGCAAGGTCACAAACACCCCATAGCAAAGACTGATGGACAGCCTACAGATGTTTCAGGCTGTAACCTATTCTGAGTCATACTTTAAAGAGGTGCAGTAGCAGCTGACTCACCAAATGGATACTATCAAGACACCCCAATAGGCAAGTTCTCCAAAAGATGAGTCCAAATCTCTAGATTTCCAAATTTAATCATGGGGCAGCTACTATTATCATTAGCTTAATCATGTATCTTCTCAGAAAGTTCTGGGGTTTCCCCACTTATTATTATATTCTCTGAATTTTGATTACCATTTTAGTTCATGGATTTTCTTGTATAGCAGTAAATTTCCATTTCAAGGAAACACGTGTAATAAATACACAATTCTTCAAAGCTGTTCAGCATTTCTTTGCTTCCTTGATAAGTTTTCTTGTTTTCTGATATCTATTTTTTACTTTCTTTTCCTCTCCCCCCTACTCCAATCCCAAAGGAAGTTACAATTAAGCATAGATAGATAGATAGATAGATAGATAGATAGATAGATAGATAGATAGACAGATAGATAGACAGACAGATAGGGCTATAGATGTTGCTATAGATAGCTAGAGCTATAGATATGTGTGTATATATATATACATACTTAAATACATTCATACACTCACACACATACATATAAGACATACATACATATATGCTTATTTCTACTTCTCATCTGTCTCAAGGTGGATACCATTTTCTTTCATAAGTCTGTTTTTCCATGTTTTTCTAAATCAACCAGTTATTTTCCTACAACACAGAACCAATCACATTTTATCTGAGAGACTCTTTGAAAATCATCCCCTCTATTTTCTGTATTCCTTCTGTGCTTGACTGAACTGTTTTTTATGCAAGAAAATTTCAATTTAAAATAATCAAAATTGCCCATACTACAATTCAACAATGCTTTCACCTTATAATATGGTTTGAAGCATGATAATACTGGGTCTGTTTCCTTCATATCCCCCCATGCCTTGATTTCTTTGAAATTCCTGATTTGTTGTTCTTTTAAATGAACTTTGTTATTTTTTTTCTACCTCAATAAGATATTTTTAAAGGAATTTAATTAGGATGGCATTACATAAATAGATCAGTTAAGTAAATAGTCACTTTTATTACTATATTGGCTTTACACATGGAAGAACAATAATTATTACTTCAATTTTTTAGATCTAATTTTGTTTGTATAAGAATGTTCTATCTTGTGTCTATTTTGGCAGGGATATTCTCAGGTAATGTTAAATAGTCCAAAACAATATTGAATAATATTGTTGACACAGTGTAGTTTTCCCATTTTTCTTTTCTGATTAAATCTAATTTTGTTTTAACTTTGTCTGAAATCATGAATAATAACCCTGCTTTTCTATTAACATAATAAACTCCAGTCCTGACCTTAATTTTATGTTTTTGTGTATCTCTCATTTTATAGCATTTCTTAAAAATTCTACATTGTTGGGACAGAGTAGAAAGACACAAAAGTGCAGGCTCTCCCCACGCAGCCCATAAAATACCTGTAGAGAGGGACTCTAAACAAATTTTGGAGCAGCAGAAATGGAGAACAACAAAATGGAGGAGATTTCCAGCCCAGGGTGACCTGAAAGGCCCACAGGAAATGTTTGTTGCACGGGATGAGGAGCCTTGGCTGCACAGCGCAGCTCTCAAACAGCTCTTGGGGGTGGGGATGGAATCTCCAGTCGCAGCAGCAGCAGTTCTCAGATTCCTCAACCCCCACATGCCAAAGGTCAGTGATAGGGTTTTTCAGTTGGACAAGAAGGGAAAAGGGCCTTCCAATAACTCTGACCTTAAGCAGCGGCCCCAGAGGCCACATCTGGCAGGCAGCATCAGTTCCTACAGCAGCCCACAAACATAGTTGGATCATAAAAGCCTGGGGGTACTGAGGAACTGATTATTACCTCAGCCCTGTGGAGAGGAACTGTGGGAGCTGATCTTTATCTCACACTGAATGGTAGCCCTGCACTTTATCTGAATCTCAGCCCCCAGTTCTGGCTTGGTGGAACTGGAGGCCAGGTGGCTGTGGAGAGGAAACTCTGCTAAGATCCTGGGCACAAAAATCTCTCCCTCCTCCCAGACCAGTGTATACACTGATTGTGCCACCTTGGAGGAACTCAGATTTTACAGATTCCCAGAGTATGCCCTATTCTTGACCAAGGACCCAAAAGTCAACTAACTGGTTGGGAAAATACCCAAAAAAGGGAAAATAATAAGACTACAGAAGGTTACTTTCTTGGTGAACAGATATCTTCTCCCATCCTTTCAGACTGAGGAAGAACAATACTAAGCACCAGGGAAAGACATAAAAGAAAAGGTTTCTGTATCGCAAACATCCAAAATAAATATTAAATGGTCTCGGGCAATGGAAGAGCTCAAAAAGGATTCTGAAAATCAAGTTAGACAGGTGGAGGAAAAACTGCAAAGAGAAATGAGAGTGAAGAAAAACATGAAAAGTGAGGCAGCACCTTGCTAAAGGAGACCCAAATTTAGCCAAATGGAAAAAGAAGTTCAAAAACTCACTGAAGAAAATAGTTCTCTCAAAATTAGACTGGAACACATGGAGGCTAATGACTTTATGAGAAACCAACAAATCACAAATCAAAACCAAAAGAATGAAAAAATGGAAGATAATGTGAAATATCTCACAGGAAAAACAACTGACCTGGAAAATAGATCCAGGAGAGACAATTTAAAAATTATGGGACTACCTGAGAGCCATGATCAAAAAAAGAGCCCAGACATCATCTTTCATGAAATTATCAAGGAAAATTGCCCTGATATTCTAGAGCCAGAGGGCAAAATAAGTATTGAAGGAATCCACCAATCACCTCCTGAAAGATATCCCAAAAGAGAAACTTCTAGGAACATTGTGGCCAAATTCCAGAGTTCCCAGGTCAAGGAGAAAATATTGCAAGCAACTAGAAAGAAACAATCCAGGTATTGTAGAAATACCATCAGGATAACACAAGATCTAGCAGCTTCTACATTAAGGGATCGAAGGGCCTGGAATAGGATATTCCAGAAGTCAAAGGAACTAGGACTCAAACCAAGAATCACCTACCCAGCAAAACTGAGTATAATACTTCAAGGGAAAATATGGTCTTTCAATGAAACAGAGGACTTTCAAGCATTCTTGATGAAAAGACCAGAGCTGAAAAGAAAATTTGACTTTCAAACACAAGAATGAGAAGAAGCATGAAAAAGTAAAGGGCAAAGAGAAGTCATAAGGGACTTACCAAAAGAGATCTGTTGACATTCCTACATGGAAAGACAATATTTGTAACTCTTAAAATTTTTCAGTATCTGGGTAGTTAGTGGGATCACACACACACACACATGTACACACATGCACACACACACACACATACACACATGCACGCACACACAGAGACAGAGAGCACAGAGGGAATTGAATAGGATGGGACCATATCTTAAAAGAAATTAAGGTAAACGGTGAGAGAGAAATGTAGTGGGAGGAAAGAGGGTGAAATGGAATGGGGAAAATTATATCTCATTCAAGAGGCAAGCAGGAGACTTTTTAGTAGAGGGAAAAAGAGGAGAGGTGACAAAAACACAAGAAATTTACCCTCATCACATTCGACTAAAGGAAGGAATAAAATGCACACTCATTTTGGTATGAAAACCTAACTTACAATACAGGAAAAGTGCGGGAGAAGGAGATAAGCAAGGGGGGGGGATGATGGAAGGGAGGGCAATGGGAGGAGGGAGCAATTTGAAGTCAACACTTGGGGAGGTACAGGATCAAAAGACAGAATAGAAGCAATGGGGGGGGGCAGGATAGGATGGAGGGAAATACAGTTAGTCTTACACAACACGACTATTATGGAAGTCATTTGCAAAACTACACAGATATGGCCTATATTGAATTGCTTGTCTTCCCAAAGGGAATGGGTGGGGAGGGAGGGATGGGGAGAATTTGGAACTCAAAGTTTTAGGAACAACTGTTTAGTATTGTTGTTGGTACTAGGAAATAAGACATACAGTTAATGGGGAATAGAAAATCATCTGGCCCTACAGGACAGAAGAGAAGATGGGGGCAAGGGAAGGGAGGGATGATAGAAGAGAGGGCAGATTGGTGATAGGGAAAATAAGAATGCTCGGTGTATTGGGGTGGGGGGGAGGGGAGAAAAGGGGAGAAAATTTGGAACCCAAAATTTTATGAAAATGAATGTAAAAAGTTAAATAAATAAATTTTTTAAAAAATTGTCTTTGTTTTCTTGGATTGCACTTTCTTACCCCCCCCACGCATAATTTTTCCTTGATATCTCTTATTTCATTTTTAAAGTTATTTTTGAATTCTTTCAAGAGACCTTTTTTGTACTTGGAACCATTTGACATTTCTCATTGAAAAAGGAGTGACTTTTTTAGCTCCATTTATCTTCCTCTGAAAATAAAATCAGATTTCCATTATCACCATAGTAGCTATCTATGGTTGTGTTCATTTGCCTCTACTTACTCGTCTTTATTTATTTATTTTTGTTTTATTTTAGTTTTTGCAGCTACTAGTATGATCAAGTACTAGTCTCAAGGTATGGGAAATAATGCCCCAAGCCTCAGGTCTTTCTTAGTATTTAGTTTCTGAGGTGTGTCCTGGGACTCAACCTTGAGATTTCCTCTCTACTCTTAAGCCAGAGTTACAGTTCCTAACCACTGACATGCAAATTATTTTACCCCCTCCACAAAATATTCCAGTATGAGTGAGAATTCAGGTAGACTCAAGGAAGGACAATGAAAATATGCTGGACTGCTCACATACAATCAAACTGCTCCTGCCTAGTCTAAGTCACAGGACTAAGAAAGAAAAAAAATGAAAAATAAAACAAAAACCTCAGTGAAGTCAATAATCCTATTTCATCTCTTTTGAGTCCTCAAGTCTCTTTCTCACTTCTGTTCTCATTTTTCTGTGTCATCTAAACACAGTGAAGGAATGATGAGTTGAAACATCATGGTCAGAGAAAGTACTTCCATCCTGGAATCTCTGTTTCTAAGTTGTGGCCTGTTGGTCTGCAATTTCACCACAGATCTCCTTTAATTTTCAAAATCACTATCTCTATTAGTTGCCTTTTGGCCTTTGTCCCATGTCCACCTTTCTCTCAGTTATTGATATTAGACTTAGGGTACTCTAGCACTTCTATTCATCAAGGCTTGCAAATTTGATATCATTTTGGACTCAAAACTGACATTTCTCATTTCAGTCTCTAAAATATTTCTTGCATACCTCCCAGCCTCTTCACTCACTATGCTAGTTCAGAAATTAGAGTATTTTAAAAACCTCCTATTTGATATCCCAAAGTCAAACTTCTTTATATTCCAATACATCTTTTACGCAGCTAACAGAGTGCTTCTCCTAGATTTGGTCATATCACTCTTTTGCTCAAGAAACTCTAGTTGCCTCTATAGACTCTATTTCTGCTAGGTCCAAGTATAAATTTCAATTTAAAAATAAAACCTACTTCTATTTCCTGAATACACTGGACCAACTAACTCTGGGTTTTATTATACTGCCATTTTTTACTTATCATGAGAGTCTGCAATAATCAGTTAGTGTTGAACTTGGATCTGTCTTTATACTCCCTGACATTCAACTCCAGCAACTATCAAATTTAGTGGGAATTGGGTCCTAGTCCCTTTTTCATTGGAATAATTCTCCACACACTAACAAAAAAGACTGTTCATAGGATGCCACAATTCTGCATCTTGTTCATCTGATTACCTTAATATACATATTTTCAGAACCTTCTCCCCAACTCAGTGATGATGTGCTCAATAACCCTTTTTCATCCCTATTATTGATTACATGAATATCTTAATGATAGATCTGAAACTAGTACCCTGTTAGTTTATGTTTTAAGTTAAGATTAAAATTAAGGACTGAGGTCATTAAAAAATAAACAGATTAACTTAATCATAGCCAGGCTACTTGATGAATCCATTTTCTGTAGAAGAACAACCCTTGTGTCCACGTGGAAACACTTTTGATTAGCGGAACATCATGGAGTGCTTAATATTGTCATGCAGAGGGCTAAAGAGAACCCTGGTAGAAATTGGTTCTATCACAGATATAATGACAAAAAATGACTCCAGAAGACTTGTGATGATCTAATCTGCCTAAGAAAGATGTTATGAATTCAAGGTACAGGATGAAAAATGCATTCTTAAATTGTTACACTATTGATCTTGCCATAATGCATATGTTCCATATTCAAAATCAAGAACTCTGATTTTTTTTCTCAACTAAATTATCTGTCTTTTTCAATTTCTTGCTTTTCCTAAATCTATTTCTTTGTTTTCGTCATGGCCTTCAATCCTTCCATCATACAGTACTTTGGAAGAAAATAAATCTCTCTGACTGCACTTTCTTCCCTTCCCAATCTCATTCTCTTAACAAACCTGTTCAAATAATTGCTATCCTTTACTTTTCAATTC